>CM038794.1:38779440-39023243 GCA_021764765.1 Vicia sativa
GGCTTATGCTTCGAAACAATTGAAGGTACACAAAAGGAATTATCCGACTCATGATTTAGAGTTGGCAGCAGTTGTATTTGTTCTGAAGTTATGGAGGCATTATTTATATGGTTCTCGGTTTGAGGTATCAATGATCATGAGAGCTTGAAGTATCTCTTTGATCAGAAAGAGTTGAAACAGTTGCGAGGCAAAGAGATTGCATTGGTAAGAGTGGCTTGGGGAGGACCAGCTGACGGAAATGTCACTTGGGAGCTGGAGAGTCAGATGAAGGACTCGTATCCCGAACTATTCGTCTGAGGTATGTTTTCGAGGATGAAAACTCTTTTAGTTGGGGAGAGTTGTGACACCCCAAATAATTGGGTAATTAAATAATTACGATTTTTAATTATTAATTTAATTGAGAATGTAATTTATTAATATATTGAATTATTGAGATTAAATATGGATTTATTGGAAGTATGTTGGGTAAAGTGGGGTGTGAGGAGTAAAAGACTCTACTCACATTAATTGATTTATTTTAATTATGTTAAAAAGGAATAAAAGGAATTTAATAAGGAAAGGAGTCATTTTTTGAGAAAACAAGATACGTGAAGTGAGAAGAGGAGAAAAGAAGGAAGAAGACCTAGAAGCGTCAGAATTCGAAGAACCCACAAGGTAAGGGGTGATTTCGATTGATTATTGCTTATTATAGGTTTTGATTTTGATACTATAGATCAAAGTATGTTAGGAAACCTTAGTTTGAGAATTTCTAGGTTTCCATGGATGTATACTTAATTGTGTCAGATTGTTTCAGATTGTATCAGATTGTGTCTGTTTGTGTCAGAATATGTATTGAAAACAATTAGAGTGTCAGTAGATGAAAAGAAATGATGGAAATATGTTGTTTGATGTGATAATGATGCCAATAGGATGTGGTTTAGTGTTTTCCATGTTGGGATTCGTATGGACAAGTTGTGTTTGATTGAGAATGAAGGAATGCTGTCAAAAGTGCAGGAAATGGCTTTTTAACACGTGGGAACCGGTTCCCAGTGGGGAGGAACCGGGTTCCACATTGAAAATTTGTGAAAAACTGGAAAAATGTACTCAGGAACCGGTTCCTGTATGGGTAGGAACCGGGTTCCCATACAATTTTCCAGAAACGTGAAAATTGAACTTTCAGGAACCGGTTCTTGTATGTGTAGGAACCGGGTTCTGCCTTAATTTTTTTGAAAAATGTCAAACTTTGAAAATTCATAACTTTCAAACCGTAAGTCCGTTTTGAGCGTCGTTTTGGACGTTATTTCCTAAATTTAATGCTCTATTTCATGAAATGAATATATTTTCCAAAACTTGAAGTTATTTTGAAAATGAGCCAAATTCCGAGATAGGTGACTTTTGACTGACGCATATTGATGTGTATGTAGCAGAGATCCTGTGTTGATGGACGTATTGGTATTGTATGGATGAAAAACATGTTTATGTTGCTAATGATGGTGTGCATGATCGTTGAGATATCATGTTTTGGTTTTGATTCGGTTTAGGATAATCGGTGTGTTCATGATTGTATTGATACCATGTGTTTTGTTGGTGTGGTATATGCCTGATAGTTATTGATCTTAGTTGTTGTTGTTGTGGTATATACTGGTGAATAGTCTTACCAATTGAAGGGTAAGTGTTTGGAATATTATGCTTTGTGATGATTTATTTCATGATAGTTGATGATATCATGTTGTGGTTGTTGATGGTTTATGATGTCTGATATGGTCATAATCTGTGTTGATGTTGCATGCTAGAGATGTGCGTGCATATGCATTGTTTGGTGAAGTTAATTCCCATTGTGCGGAATTTGACTTGGATTGCCGATAACCGATACCCGAGTGAAGATGGGTGGTTAGGCTGGATTCGTGTCCGGGTGGTTATGGACGAATCGATGGTACTGTATCCGGTTGATGATGGATCAGAGTTGGGTGACTTGGTCACGTGTCGGTACCGCATGCATTGAGTCTGCATTGTATTTGCATGGAGTTGTAACATGTTAGGATGTCTTCCAGTGTTACTCTTCTTTGATTGTTATGAATATGCATGATGAATGTGGTTGTGTGTGTGAATCTGAATTTATGCCAAGTGGGTGAAGTAATATGCTTGTGATATATTATTGATTGAAAGACTTATAATATGCTTTAATTATGAGAAGTCTCACCCTTACTTTACCATTTCAGATTAAGGTTAGCAGCTGAAGAGTCGGTGAGGATGGCTCTAGAGCTTATCGTTAGTCCGCGTGTCAGTGTCATGCTCTGATTAGATTGTAACACTGGGGAACGTTAGATGAGGAATTAGACATTGGTTTATTGTTTAATTAAAATTTTGTTGGGAATACAATGATTGAATTATTCCGTTTTGGTGATGATATTTTCCGCTGTGTAAGACATGGTCTTAATTTGACTGAATTATTGAAAATGTTGATCCTCAGTGTAGCATGGCTACTGTTTGAATGAAGGTTATTTTATTTATTAATTGTGACATCCCTCATTATACTGTGTTAACTCTGATTAAAGCTGAATTAGATATTAAATCAATTGATATATTCGGGGTATTTAGATGGGGTGTTACACTTGGAATTGGCTTAATCGAAGCAAAACTATGGCTGCAAGTTGCTTCAAGAACACGGTTTTTTGGCTTTAGGTTAGGGTTCCTCCAAGAAATTTTTCTATTCTTTCTTATGTTGTATGCATTGTATATTTATAATGGATGGATTTTGGGCTGAATTCAAGAGCAAATATTGATCAATCAATGTAAAAAATATTTGATTTTGTATGAAATCAAATCTTCCTTTTTTGATCCAATTTCAATCAATTTCTTGCCAAATCAATGTAAATTTCGAAATTTGCCAGCTTGTATGAGTTGCTTGGATCTCAAGAATGAGAGAAAAATCAACTTTGCATTTAATTTTGATTTTATACCTTATTTTTTAATTTAATTTGTTTTTAAATGAATAAAATTCAAATTAAATAGAAAAATAAAGACAAAATTCATGGCATTGGGCTTGGAGGTTCCAAATAAGATAAGGAACAAGTTTAAACCAAGAAAAACTAGGCCCATTTCCAAAATTTTGGATTTTGACAAGTATCTCTCTTTGTGCACATCTTCAAAAATGCCCAACTTGTGCAAGGTGTATTTTGCTCAATTTTCCACATTTTTGAGTGTTATTGGACTTTTTAGAAATCCCTAGATGTCCTCTAAATAACCTCTTTGGTTTCATCTCAATTGGAGTTTCCATGCTCAATAAAACTTCATTACAAAAAGTTGACTTTTTGTTGACTTTGAAAAGGACCTGTAATGTTTTGATCCATACCTTCCAAATGAAGCATTTTTTGAACATTCTTGTGAGACATGAAGTTGTAGAGAATTTGATTTCTTTCAAAATGAGAGGTGGTGGAAAATTTTCTGAGAAAGTATGAAGAAGTTATGCTCAGTCAAAGTTCAGTTGACTTTTCATTGGAAAACCCTAATTTGGAAAGTTTGACTTTTGAGCAAATCTTGAGTTTTCTTGATGAATCATGATCAACCCTTTATCAAATGATGAATGTGACTTCAAAATGAGGATGTTGACCAAAAATCAGGAAGTTTGATTGTATGTTGACCACAATTGACTTTTTGTCCAATACAACTGATTTTCAACCATCTGAGCAATTGTCTGAGGAAACTTGACTTGTGAGGCTTGAAACTTGACATGGAGAATCTCTGAAGCATATGAGGAGGCATGATGACCATTGGAGATGTTGGAAGTCCATCTTGATCTGAGAATTTCCAAACCCTAGTTTGGGTTGATTGTCTATGAGAGGGTTTGTCTGATCAACCCTTAAGGAATCCTTGAGTATGGATGTATGAAATGTTTTGAGAAGTAGGAGGGCAAATTTTGGGGTATGACAGTAATTTCCTTCCAAAATTTAAATCGGGGACGATGACCCCTTGACGCACAATCTATTTTAATCCATTTTCAGAAATTAATTTCGCCTATATTGTTATTGTTTCATATTTCAAGCAGCATGTGCACTTGAAATAGAGGGCCTGGGTTTGATCCTTGGAATCCTCACCTATTTTTTGGTTATTTTCCAAACTAACCATTTTCTCTTATTTTCTTTTTTTTCTTCAATATTTTTCTTTTCAATTTAATTTTTCTTCAAATATTTTTTTAAACTATCATAAAAATCACAAAAAATATTTTCCTTTTAGATTTAGGTTAATAAAACTTTTAATTAATTTTTGACATAAAAATAATTTATTTTTATCATGATTTAAATTATTTTTCATAATTAATTATTAATTAATATTTAACCTATTTTATACACTAAAATCAATCCACAAAATTCCAAAAAAATGTTTTCTTTCTTGTAATTAGGTTTACTAACCCTAAAAACATTTTTACTAATCTCCAAAATATTTTCACTAACAATTTTCTTATTATTCTGATTGTTTGTTTACTAGTTCGTATTTAAATTCTAGAAATCGATATATAGGTCGCAAGGACATTTTTGTAATAGCGTAGTTACTTTCTGTCTTTACTTTCCGCACCTCCTATTATGTATCTGCCTCAAAGCCATGTAATAGCGTAGGGCATTTACTTTCCGCACTTTACTTCCTATACTCTTTTATAAACTATCTATAAATTGTTTAGATATATGCTAACTAGGGTTAGTATGGCAAGATAAAATCAATCTTAGACAACCCTAATTCAACATTAATATATCTTAATCAAATACACTCTTTCACACATGCACCCCCTTAGGGTATCCTTTCTTGTTGCCTTACGAATACAATGGTCTTGTCCCTCAAACGTAGGGTTACCATTAGCAAAGATGCTTACGAATAATATCATCACAAAGATCATAGTCCCACGATGACCCTCGATGTTGCCTACGAATATATGATCTCGTCCCTTGATTGTTGCCTACGAAAAGTGATGATCTTCCCTACGAATTTGGTAAGGTATCCCTACATGTTTCCTTCTATGACCATGCGATGACCCTACGATTGTCCCTTCACATCCAACGGATAAAGTTACCTACCAACTAATGGTATGGATAGCCTTATTCTAAAGGAGAAGGAAATAACAAGAAAACGACCAATCTGAGTAGGTAAATAAGACTCTATTGTTTGCTCCAATCAATCAAAATCACTTTTCACACCTCACACTTTTCAAAAACTTTTTTCAAACACTTTGTATACATTCCAATGAGAATCATTATAAAGTTAAACATTTTCCAAACAAACATTTCCGAACACTTCGTATACATTCCAATGAGAATCATTATGAAGTCAAAGTGAAATGTCTTTCAAAATACTTTCCAAATCACACACACAGAAAGCAAATTTTCAAAAGTGAGCTAAGCAACTAAGAGCCCGTAGATAACTACGGATGGAAATGATGCTAATACCTTCCCTTTTCATAATTGCCTCCCGTACTCAGAATCTAACGAAGGCCTTTTCCTGTTATTTTCACCTTCCCTTTATTGGATAAAATAAAAGTCGGTGGCGACTCTTGTTATCTGCAACAATTGTGATAAAACGCAAAACAAACAAGTCATTTCTCCCACCGTGTTACAGAACTGGCGACTCTACCGGGGAGACTACCTGAAGAGAGGCTACCTTAGGGCTATAATATCACTTTATTGTTGTCTGATTGCTTTGTATGCTTTACTTTTAAGGGATGCTTGGGTATTATATCTATGTGGGATCCTACACCCGCATACAGGTTTCCTTAGGTAAGTAGCAATAGATCATTACGACTATTAGACGTAAACCAAAATGGTCAAAATGATGGCTACATTAGTGCGACACTTTGGATGTCCTGATGCTCCTCATGTTCAATTGAGGAAGTATTTGGCGGCTGCGTGGTGTCATAAGAACTAACTCAACTTTAGAACCCCTAATTGACCCATCTTGACCATTAGAAGATAGTGAGATAGCTGGCTTCGGTGCAGACTGAGGTTGGTTGATACTCAATGCTACGCTCATTAAGATTCGACTTTCGGGATAATTCGGTCGACCATTTGGTAGTTGTACTGAAATAAAGCCTACAAGAAAGATCAATGATATGAGATTCCTAGAACCCGGTTTCTATTATAGGACACGTTGAACCAACTTAAACTCCAGTAGGGTAGACACTTATACCTCATGCAAGCCTTAAACCTAGGGTTATTGTGTGAATTGCTTGTGCTTGCTATTTAAAGATGACATCATAACATCATATCATTTCTAACTATTTCAAGGACCTAGGGATTTATCTTTGGTCTTTGTTGTAGGTTTATGGCTTCCAAGAAGACCATCCGAATCAACTTTGTGGGTATCCCTTCTCAACTCAAGGAGTTAGTCTCGGAAATTCCCGATCATGCTCAGTTCATCAATAGGCATGGTTATCAACTTGACTTGGTTACCTTCGGTTTTGAAGAAGATATGATGAGCGTCATATTCCAGTTCTTTGATCCGAAGCATCATTGCTTTACTTTCCCATATTATTAGTTCGTACCTAAAGTGGAAGAATTCTCTAAGCTACTTAGGATACCCATTCTTGATCAGATACCTTTCACCAGTTCAGAAAAAGTTCCAAGGTTTGAAGACATCGCATCAACGTTAGATCTAAAGCGGTCAGACACTGAGGACAATTGAGAGACGAGAAGTGGAGTTAAGGGATTTCTTGCTAAATTTTTTATAAAGAAAGCTCGAGAATTCTTAAAGGCTATGAGTTTCCACGCTTTCGAAGACATTTTGGCTTTGCTAATCTATGGTTTGGTGCTATTTCCTAATCCAAATCAATTTATAGACTTAAACGCCATCAAGATATTCCTCACTCATAATCCTGTGCCTACCTTACTTGGAGACATTCTGCATTCTCTCCACAATCGTACTATGAAAAGGCAAGGAACTCTCATGTGTTGCATACCTTTATTATCCAAATATCCGTTGGTGTCTCTACTTTCAAAAGGACTTGACTTTCATTTAGTGTTGTGGAGAATTCCCTAATATTCCACTCCTTGGCATAAGGGGAGGTATCACTTACAATCTTTCTCTAGCGCTACGACAGTTTGGTTACGCTCGAAAAGATGGTCCTCATAACATACTCATCCAAGGCATTGTGTTTGATTACGACAACGACCTCCAAGGTTACCGTCGAAGATTTGTGCATGCTTAGGTGAAGAAGACTGATACCAAAACCTTGGGGCATAAAAATTCCATTCCTTGGAAACCTTACCTCAAATGGGTGCGAGCTCGCGCTCAAAACCTCATGATGCCATATACTGCTATCTTGCCACTAATTATGGAACCTGTTGCTGAAGGTGACGAATCCTATACCATTATCCATCTAGATATGCCTTTTGATTTCGAAGAATTGAAGAGATCCTGGATTCAACTCAAAAAAGAAAAGGATACCTTCGAAGCCCAATGCTACGCAAGTGAGAAAAGGGTATTAGAGTTGTCGAAGCTACTTCACTAAGAGCAAGGAATCAACACCTACTTCAACACAAAGAGGAAGCGTCATGGGAGACCTAAGCTATAAGAATTTCATTTTTATTGTTTGAACTTTCATTTGTACTTGCTAAATCAACTAATAAAAAGTCTGCTCTTGTCTATTTACAAAATTTAAATTCCTAAGGTCCATGAAAACATTGCATTGCATAACATATCATAGCATGTACTCTAAAGACCGGTTTTCTCATTCTCTCACTATTTATTTCAGCAAAAATGGATCTTGATCAAACTGTCAAAGATCTCCAGGCTCAGAACGTTCAGTTCCAGGAGATGTTCACCAATTCGACTCGAGGTCAGAAAGATTTGAAAAAGTTCATCACTAAAAAGAATAAGACCATTGGCCTTATCAACCTGGGAAGAAAGCACAGAGGTCCACTCAAGGTAGTCAGACAACTTGAATTCTCAGACAAGAACGACGAAACTAAAGGAAGCGTCAAAAACAATGAAGGAAGCCATCATGAGTCTGAAAACAAAGAGGAAGACTATATGAGCGAGTAGTATCCTGACAACGAAAAGTACAAGCAACTTGAAGACCGCCTGAATGCTGTGGAGAATTTGAAAATGTCAGGGTTGAACTTTGATGATTTAAGCCTGGTTCCTAGAGTAGTAATTCCCTGCAACTTCAAGGTTTCTACCTTTGCTAAGTACGATGGCATTTCCTGCCTGAAGCTGCATCTGAAGTTCTATGTTTAGAAAATCCATCCTCATACTGAAGAAAGGAAACTGTGGATACATTTCTTTCAAGAGAGTTTGTCCAGAACACAGTTGAAGTAGTATTATCAGCTAGAGAGTACCCACATTCATACCTGGAATGATTTATCAGATGCTTTCTACAAACAATACCAGTACAATGCTGAATTGGCACCAACCCGTATGCAACTGTAGAATATGTCTATGGGCCGTGATGAGAAGTTTAAGGAGTATACTCAGAAATGGAGAGATCTAGCAGACAGAGTTCAACCACCCTTGTCTAATAGGGAATTGGTTGATATGTTCATGGGAACGCTGGAAGATCCTTTCTTCAATCATCTGATTGGAAACTCTTCAGCCGGATTCATCGAGCTGATATTGACAGGCGAACATATTGAAGCTGGAATCAAGAGCGGAAAGATTCAAGTCGAGTCATTTTCAAATGTTGCAAAGAGATCTTTTGGTAGGAAGAAAGAAGCCAATGTTGTATATGGTTAGAAGAGCCGTGACAAAGCTGATTGCAATCAATCTATGGGGGCAGTCCTGATCTCCAATCCCACACCAGTGCAACCTCAACAAGACAACGCGCATAGGTAGAACGCGCCAAGAAGACAATTTACGAAGATCAACATGTCGTTATCTCAAGCATTACAACACATGTTAAAGGCAGAGATGATTACTTTGAAGGATCCTCCTCAACACGTCAACACCTCCTCTCTGAAGTACAATCCCAATGCAAGGTATGCATACCACACCAACAGCCCAGGCACGACACCAACAACTGTTGGGCCTTGAAGAACAAGATCCAAGACATGATTGAAGCCTATGAAATTGAATTCGACCCTCCTACCGAAACTCTAAATGTGATCAATGCACCAATGCCTGACCATTGTAAAAGTGCCAACACCATTGATAATGACTCCTATGTCTTTGATGTGAGTGAGCTGACCATTCCCCTGATGACTGTCAAGAAGGATTTGTTGTAAGCCGGTTTATTTCCAGGATGTCCTGACAACTGTCGTTGGTGCGCATCTAAATCCAATGGATGTGCTGGGTTGAAGAGACATGGTCAACGTATGATGGACAACCGAGAAGTGTTATTCCTAAAAGCTCCGTCTATAGAAAGTTTGTGCAACGATGTTTCTAAAAGCCTGAAGATCGAAGACGTAAGCGAAGTCGTACCAGAAGTCTGGGATACCTTGGGGCAGCCAAGTGAGAAGTTTGATTTTATGGTGAAATATACCGCTCCTGAAAGCTACAAGATTACTATTGTAGACATCAAGGAAACCAGATGTGGAGATGGTGATTACCCCAAAGAATATGCTGATGTAAACACAATAAGGATCACTTCTGCCGATCCTGCACCTAGAGTGGTACCTCTGATTATTACCTCACCCAAATCGATTCCATATTCCTCTAACAAAGCTATACCTTGGAATTATGGAGCCAAAGTTTAATATTATGGCGTCAAGCAAGAGCCATTAACCATCGAAGACAGTACAATTGAAGTTAGTCCCGATGTTGACAATATCATCGGATCAAGCAAAGTAACTAGGACCGGAAGAGTATTTTCTTCAGATATCTCTCCTCCAAAAGACACTGTTGCACCAGTCCGTACTCTTGCTATTAAACCAACTCCCGAGGCTCGAGGGAAAGATAAAGTGACTCAACCTACTCAGACAGAAATACCAAAGGAAGTTTCTAAAGATACCTCTAAGCGAGAAATGGAGGAAATTCTGAAGATCATTAAGAAGAGCGATTGCAATGTTGTGGAGCAGTTGGGACAATCTCTGTCCAAGATATCCATGCTAGCTCTGTTGTTGTGCTCTGAGGCTCATGCCAAAGCCTTGGTAAAATTTCTGAAGAATGCTCATATACCGCAAGACACTTATGCTGACCAATTCAAAAGATGTAAACTCTACTTTCTTTGTGATGGACATTCGTCCAACTTATTCTTGCCTGCTTGGACACCCTTGGATACATGGGGCAGGCGCTGTTACCTCTACCCTGCATCAGAAGTTAAAGTACCTAGTGAAGGGGAAAATTATTACAGTATGCGGAGAAGAAGAATATATGGTAAGCCATCTACAGTCTTTCTGATACATCAAAGTAGAAGGTGAATTTGTCGAAACTCTTTGTCAAGCTTTTGAAGTAGTTCCACGATTGATGCCTGTCGACTCTCCTGTCACTCCTAAGGTTGCTAGAGTTCCACCGAAGATGGCCTCACTAAAAGATGCCAGAGCTATAGTTGAAGAAGAATGTTGTACTATTTAGGGTCAGCTACCTGATTTTTTGTTCAAATTTGACTAGACTGGTTTAGGCTTCACTACCAAAGGTCAGAAAATGATACGCCGCGAATGTGCCAATGGATCTCCTTTCCGCATCAACAAAAGTGGAGTTCATGCTATAGAAGACGATGATGGTGACTTCGACATCAACAATTGGATCTTCCCAACTCCCGACGATGGAATCAACAATTGCACGACTGAAAATGTTATACTGATCTCCTTTAGACAGGAGTAATGTTTTTTTGTTTTATGCTTTTTATACTTTTGAACAATAAACTTAAAGCCTAGTGCCTTGCCCGGGGCACCACGGCTCGTTTGTGAGGGTTATTACTTGTCATTTGCATATTTTTATTTAATAAATCATTGGACTTTTGCATTGAAATATTGTGCTCCTTGTCTTTGTTTTTTACTTTATCACCTTTTCAAAAGCTATATGTTCTTACACACACCCACGTAATAAACTGCAGATCCATATCCACTCCGGATCCCGTCGATAACAACTTTGCTTTTGCTAAATATGACTTCGATAATCTGATCTACCAAGCCGAAGATGAAGGTGAGGAAGATTGTGAGGTGCTAGGAGAACTTGCCAGACTACTACAACAAGAGGAAAAGGCTATACAGCCGCACGAAGAGCTAGTCGAAGTTGTGAATCTAGGTACCGACGAAGACAGAAAAGAAATCAAGATAGGAGCGGGTCTTGAGAACAATGTTAAGGAAAGATTGGTCCAGATGCTGTGAGATTACATCGAGATTATTGTTTGGTCCTACGAAGACATGCCAGGTTTAGATATCCATATTGTGGTACACCGACTGCCAACGAAAGAAGGTTTTCTCCCTGTGAAGCAGAAGGTTCGTCGTATGCGTCCTGAGATGTCCGAGAAAATCAAAGCTGAAGTCATGAAGCAGTTCAATGACAGTTTTTTAGCCGTTACTTCTTCTCCATAGTGGGTTGCGAACATGGTGCTCGTACCTAAGAAGAATGGCAAGGTGCGCATGTGTGTAGATTATAGTGACCTAAATAAAGCGAGCCCGAAAGACGATTTTCCGCTCCCACATATTGATGTCCTGGTTGACAATACTGCTCAGCATAAATTTTCTCCTTCATGGATGGTTTCTCCGGTTATAATCAGATCAAGATGGCTCCCGAAGACATGGAAAAGACTACTTTTGTTACACAGTGGGGCATTTTCTATTACAAAGTCATGTCGTTTGGGTTGAAGAATGTTGGCGCCACATATCAGCGTGCCATGGTAGCTTTATTCCATGATATGATCCATCACGAGATAGAGGTCTACGTCGACAACATGATAGCTCGATCACAAACTGAAGAAGAACATCTTAATCATTTGCGTAAGCTGTTTGATAGACTAAAGAAATACAAATTAAGATTAAATCCGAACAAATGTACCTTTGGAGTCAGATCCGGCAAACTCCTAGGATACGTTGTCAGTGGTAAAAGTATCGAAGTTGACCCTGCTAAGGTTAAAGCTATTCAGGAAATGCCAGCTCCCCGTACGAAGAAGGAAGTCATAGGTTTCCAAAGAGATTTGAATTAGATTGCCAGATTCATTGCACATCTAACTGCTACTTGTGAGCCAATCT
Source organism: Vicia sativa (assembly GCA_021764765.1). Lineage (NCBI taxonomy): Eukaryota > Viridiplantae > Streptophyta > Magnoliopsida > Fabales > Fabaceae > Vicia > Vicia sativa. Next base: position 38,791,530 of record CM038794.1, read on the forward strand.
TCAAACTATTGAAGAAAGATCAATTAGTGGAATAAAACGATGATTGCCAGACAGTTTTTGACAAAATCAAGGAGTACCTACTAAAACCTCATATTCTAATGCCACTAGTTGAAGGAAGACCTCTAATCATGTATTTAACAGTGTTGGAGAATTCAATAGGGGTGTATGTTGGGGCAACATGACGAGTCTGGTCGAAAAGAGCATGCAATATACTACCTTAGCAAAAAGTTTACCGATTACGAAACAAGATACTCGCTGCTCGAGAAAACTTGTCGCCCTTTGGCTTGGGATGCTCGGCAACTAAGACAATATATGTTGACTCACACTACCTTATTGATCTCTAAAATGGATCTGATAAAATACATACTCGAGAAACCTGATCTTTCCGGAAGAATAGCAAAATTGCAAATGATCTTGACCGAATACGACATTCAATACACTACCCTAAAAGCAATTAAAGGAAGTGCAGTAGCCGATCATTTGGCTCATCAAGCTATATATGATTACCAGTCTATGCATTTCGATCTCCCAAACGAGGATATCATGTTAGTCACTGATTACGAAGAGCCTGGATCAGATGAAGGACCTGAGCCAGGATCCCGATGGACCATGGCCTTTGATGGAGCTTCTAACGCACTTGGCAATGGTATTGTCACTATGATCATATCTCCCAAAGGCAGCATATACACCTTTCACCGCCAGGTTATGTTTCGACTACACCAACAATATGGATGAATATACAGCATGCATCATGGGCATCCGAGTTGCTATTGACTTGAGGATCAAATTCTTACAAGTATATGGAGACTCAACTTTGGTGATTAGTCAGATTAAGGGTGAATGGGACACAAAACGTCCAAATCTCATTCCGTATCTAGAACATATGTTGAATCTGATCCCCTATTTTGAAGAAATCACTTGGCAGACGCGTTAGCTACCATGTCATCTATGTTCAAAGTTAGATTAGACAACAAAGCTCCTCAGATTACTATTGAAAGACTAGATGAACCAGCGTACTGTTGTGAACTCGACATTGCAGGAATACAAGAGAAACCTTGGTTCCACGAAGTGAAGAGGTATCTCAAGGCTCAAGAATACTCTGAGGGGGAATCTGTCAATGATAAGAAGTTTCTAAGGAGATTTTCTGCCAAGTTCTTCTTAAGTAACGACATTCTATACAAGCGCAACCACGATCTAGATTTACTTCGGTGTGTAGATAAGAAGACAACCAAAAGAATCATGGAAGAATGGCACGAAGGCACCTTTGGCACTCATTCCAGTGGATATACGATGGCAAAGAAGATTCTGAGAGAAGGTTACTACTGGTCCACCATAGAAGCTGATTGCTATCACTATTCCCGATCTTGTCACAAATGTCAGATATACGCAGATAAAGTACATGTTCCTCTGGTACCATTGAATGTTATGACCGCTCCATGGCTTTTCGCAATGTGAGGCATTGAAATAAATGGATAAATCAAGCCAACCGCTTCTAATGGGCATCGTTTCATCCTCGTCGATATCGACTACTTTACCAAGTGGGTAGAAGCAGCCTCGTTTTCATCTGTTACCAAGAAAGTCGTAGCTCGATTCATCAAACATAATATCATCTGCCGATACGACGTCCCCGAAAGGATTATCGCACACAATGGTACTAATCTCAACAACAAAATGACCACCAAACTCAGTACACAGTTCAAGATAAAGCATCAAAACTCTTCTCCGTATTGGCCAAAGATGAATGGCACAGTGGAAGTCGCCAATAAGAACCTTAAGAAGATTATAAAGAAGATGACAGTGACATATAAGGATTGGCATGAAATGTTGCCATTTTCTCTACGGTTATTGCACTTCAGTACGAACATCTACAGGGGCAACCCCATTTTCTCTCGTGTACGGTATAGAAGCGGTTCTACCTATCGAGGTTCAGATACCCTCACTCAGAGTATTAAAGGATGCAGAGTTAGACAAAGACGAATGGGTCCAGACTCGATTTGACCATATAGACTTGATTGATGAGAAACGACTCACAACCATCTGCCATGGAAACGCATGATCAAAGCCTTCAATAAGAAAGTCAAGCACCGAGTGTACCAAGTTGGCAATCTAGTAGTCAAGTGCATCATCCTACCACAAGGTGATCCCAGGGGAAATTGGACTCCCACCTATGAGGGACCATTTGTAGTCAAGACAATATTTTTCGGCAAAGCCATGATACTGAGCACTATGGATGGAGAAGACTTCCCGCATCCTGTGAACGTGAACATATTTAAAATACTACACATAAACGAGACCTGCTAGGTCGACTGGCCTAGGATAAAATAAGGGTGTCCTAGCGAACCTAAAGGGTTCGGGAAAAAGTTAGGGACATATACAAAAAATGTACACCCAACAAGTCGAAAACCTGCAAAGGCGGCTTGGGCAAGAAAGGGTATTCCGATAGACTGAAAACCCGAAAGGACGGTCTAGGCAAAAGTTAGGGATTAAAACATATGACTATGTCTCCACGGATCATCTACAGACTACACTACTATCAGCTTCAAGATTCAAATAACACAGATAAGTCCAATCACCTTCTTCAAGCAGCAAGGAGATGAGATGTTCGAAAATATATGAGCAATAGCAGAGTTGAATCTCAATGAGATTATTTCCACATAGCTTTTATCACTTTTTTAATGCTTTCGAGAATTTCCTCTTACTAGGATACTCGTCTCTTTGTACACAAATTGCCTATCTATAGGCCCATTTTTAAAAATCAATAAAAATTCTCTTCTAAATCCGATTTTTACTTTTATCTGTTTTGGTTGCATACATCCAATGATTGCTTTGAATTATTATATGCATCTGACAATAAATATTTGTTCACAAATATACGAAAAGCGAACAGAAACGACAATTACTACAAGCTTTAGGAATTGGGATAACTACCCAAGTCACCAATACATCTGACAGAGTTAATATCACAAAAATACCCCCACAAATATCATAGAGTCATCACATCTTCAAGAATACTATACCACCATCTCATCTGCAATAGGATGGTTCACTTACAATATCTACACATGTTGTTGCTACATCAGTCCCCGAGCAGTAGTAGGTCATCAACTTTCAATTCATCACGTTAGTCCCCGAGAAGTGATCATCTCACTCATCACATTAGTCCCCGAGTAGTGATCATCTCAACTCATCACATTAGTCCCCGAGCAGTGATCATCTAACCTCATCTCAGATAAAACCAAGTCGTGGGTTTATTCTGACTCTCCTATCATTAGTATTTCCATATGGAATCTTTAATCCCATCTTCGACTACACATATCATCTCTCCGCCTACAGATTTCTGCATATCTAGTTAAGAACCAATGCATACTAATGACCTCATTCAAAGACGATTGTGGGACGCATCTTCTCTTTCAAGAAAGCTATCATGGAGTCTAACATACGACTCAATCCCCAGCATCAGCTTCCCTAGATGGAATCTATAAGCCCATCCCATTACATCGTCAGTCGACAGTTTCATTTTATACACCCAGAAGTGCAAATTTAAAGGGTACTCGAGTGTTCAAACATCTTCTACCTTCAGGTCACGAAAGGAAAGCATACCAATCTAACCCTTCAGATACAAGAATATTGAACAGGGGCAACTGTTATACCCCAAAATTTTCCCTCCTATTTTTGAGGTCAAGATGCATCTCCATACTCAAGAACTACTCAAGGGTTGATCAGACAAACCCTCTCCTAAGCAATCAACCCATAACTAGGGTTTTGTTTCTCACAAGTCAACGATGGTTTCTATTGTCTAAAGTGAGCATCATGCCTCCTCATATGTCTCAAGGTATCACCATGTCAAGTGTCAAGCCTCATGGCCTATGTTTGCTCAGTCAATTGCTCAGATGGTGGAAAATTAGTTGTATTGAACCAAAAGTCAACTATGGTTAACATACAGTCAAACTTCATCATTTTTGGTCAACATTAAGATTTTGAAGTCACATTCATCATTTGACCAAGGGTTGATCATGATTAATCAAGAAAGTTCAAAGAATGATCAAAAGTCAAAAATTTCTAAATTTTAGGGTTTCTTAAGGGAAAGTCAACAGAATTTTTATCAGGCATAACGTTCACATACTTCATCAAATTTTTTTTCCATCAAAGCTCATTTTAAAGGGAAGTCAGTTCTCTACAACTTTGTGTCTCACAAGCTTTTCCCAAAAATGCTTCATTTCAGAGTTATGGACCAAGACATTATAGGTCCTTCTAAAATAAAACAAGTGCAAGGCTGTAAATCTAAGCTTCTTGTGGTCCAAGCAACTCAATACAAGCTATCAATTTCGAAATATACTTGATTGGAAAGAGATTGGCATGATTGAAGATAAAAAATGACAATATTTGGTGTTAATTTTCAATCCAATATATTCACATCAATGCAAGATATTTCTACACTTTTGTTGACCTAAATTCTTCCTCTATAAATAGAGAACACATTCATATGCAAAGGACACGAGTTGCCGCCTCTTACAAACCCTAGAAAGTTGTCCAAAATTTCAAGTTTCTAGGGCATACTCAAAGTCAAATTTCCAGCCGTTCTCAAGCAAAACCAAGCATCCATTCATCATCCTGAAGTTGCCAGCAACCGTTCCATACTCTCACACGATCCCAAAGCAAGCCAGGAACCTCTCACTGAAGTCGACCGGTTTTTGGTAAAATATCAGATTGATTTCAATTTTCATGCATTCTTAACATATTTGATGTGTTTGTTCATATTCAGGATCCTTATTATAGTTGGTTTGATGTTTTAGATGTAAGCTTTAAGGCTTAAATCGCATTATGCCATTGCTAGGGAAATTTGGTTCAAAAGCTCCGAAACCCTAGATACAAATACTTTTAGGCCATAAGAACATCACCGTTGAACTCGCAGCCCTCGATTTTGGGGGGTATGGTCCCTCTTGATTATTTATTTTCTCTATTTTACAGGTTTCAAAAATAAGTTCGTCGGAGAAGACGACCGGAGCTAGGGATCTGGCGTCTCTCCGATCCTCTGACTTTCTTTGACCCAAGGAGGCAGGCGTGGCACAAAATGATTCGTCCATTCAAAACCCCTGGGCCCCAGCGTGTTTGGCTTTTGGTTGGTTTGATTTTCAGAAAATAGCATCCAATATATATTTATTCAATGGCATAAATTAATGGATGTATCACCGCCCTAGTGGTTAACCATGCGCGTGCTAGTCCTCTTTGTCTCTCAAGTCACGAGTTCGATCCCTGCCTTTTGCAATTTTTCAGAGTTTTCTGATTTTTTCATAGGTAGCACATACATACTTTTGGAAGCAAGGTTTTAACACCATTGGCAAATGGTGTAGCGGCGTAATTTTGAACCTGTGACCCTCAGGTCACGAGCTCAAAACCTTCCAGGGCCAAACCAATTTCTTACCAACTATTTTCTTAACTTTTTCTTATTTCTTTTAATTTTCAACTTATTTTTATTCTTTTCACAAATTATTTTCACTATTATAAAAAACCCTAAAAAATATTTTTATCTTAGATTTAGGTTTGAAAAATGTTTATTTAATTTTAGACACAAAAATATTTTATTTTTATTTTCACTTAAAATTATTTTCATAACTAATTTCTAATTAATTTAGAATTAGGTTTTCTTTATTAAAATCAATTCCAAAAAATACCAAAAAATATTTTTCTTTAATAATTAGGGCTTAGAATATTTTCATAATTATTAAAACATTTTTCTAATTATTTATTTATTATTTTTGCCTTTAAATAGTAGAAATCGATGTATAGAGGTCGCAAGGATATTTTTGTAATTGCGTAGATTTACTTTCTCACACATTTACTTTTCCGCACCTCTAATTATGAATCTTCCCCAAAGCCATGTAACAGTGTAGGACCTTTACTTTCCGCACCTCTATTTTTTGTACATATATTAACTGCTTAGATGTATGGCTAATAGGACTGTATGGCAAGACAAAAATCAAACTTAGATCACCATAATCTCCAAGATAACATATCTGAATCAATACACTTTTCACACTTGCACCCCTAGGTTATTCTCTCTTGTTGCCTTACGTATAAACAATGGTCATGTCCCTCGAACGTAGGGTTACCATTAGCAAAAAGTCCCTCGATTCAAAAATCATCACAAAGATCACAGTCCCCTGATGATCCTCCAATTGTTGCTTACGAATATATGATCTCGTCCCTCGGTTGTTGCCTACAAATAAGTGATGATCGTCCATTCGAATTGCTAAGGTACCCTTACATGTTACCTTCAATGACCATACGATGACCTTATGCCTGTCCCTTCACATCCAACGGATAAAGTTACCAACCAACTAATGGTATGGATAGCGCAATCCTAAAGGAGAAGGAAAATAACAAGAGACGACCCTTCTGAGTAGGTAATAAGACTTTAAATTGCTTGCTCCAATCCAATCAAAAAAATGCTTTTCACACTTCACACTCTTTCCAAAATATTTTCAAACAAACACTTTGTATACATTCATACGAGAATCATTATAAAGTTACATTTTTCAAAACAAATATTTTCAAAACACTTCGTATACATTCTTGAGGACTGATACAAGAATCATTACGAAGTTAAAGCAAAATATCTTTCAAAATAATTTTCAAATCACATACACACAAAAGCAAGTTTCAAAAAGTGAACTATAGCAATTAAGAGCCCGTAGATAACTACGGATAGAAAGGGTGCTAATACCTTCCCTTTTCATAATTACCTCCCAAACTCAGAATCGATAAAAGGTCTTTTTCCCGTTCTTTTCACATTTCCTTTATTGGATAAAAGAAAAGTCGGTGACGACTCTTGCTATCCGCAACATTTGCAATGAAACGCAAAACAAACAAGTCAGTTCTCCCACCGTGTTACAGAACTAGCGACTCTACTGGGGAGACTATCCGAATCAAGTTCATGGGTATACCTTCTCAACTCAAGGAGTTAGTTTCAAAAGTTCCCTATCACGCTCAGTTCGTCAAAAGGCATGGTTATCTGCTTGACTTTGTTATCTCCGGTTTTGAAGAAGACATGATGAGCATCGTATTCTAGTTCTTTAATCTGAAGCATCATTGCTTTACCTTCCTAGACTATCAGTTGGTACCTAAAATGTAAGAATTATCTAAGCTACTTGGGATACCTATCCTTAATCAAATACCATTCACCGGTTCAGAAAAAGTTCCAAAGTTTGAAGACACCGCATCAGCTCTACATCTAAAGCGGTCAAACATTGAAGCTAATTAGGAAACAAGAAGTGGAGTTAAGGGTTTGCTTTCTAAGTTTTTTATAAAGAAAGCTCGAGAATTCTTAAAGGCTATGATTTTCCACGCTTTCGAAGATACTTTGGCTTTGCTAATCTATGGTTTGGTGCTATTTCCCAATCCTGATCAATTTATGGACGTGAACGCCATTAAAATATTCCTCACTCATAATCATGTGCCTACCTTACTCGGAGATATTCTACATTCTCTCCACACTTGTACTATGAAATGACAAGAGACTCTCATGTGTTGCATACAGTTATTATACAGGTGGTTTATTTCGCACCTTCCTCGATCAGTGATGAAGAATGAACAAGGTGTGAAGTGGTCTCAAAGGTTGATGTCACTTTCTCACTCAGATATTCGTTGGTGTCTCTACTCTAAAAATGACTTCACTTTCATTGAGCGTTGTGGGGAATTCCCCAATGTACCACTCCTTGGCATAAGGGGATGTATCACTTATAACCCTTCTCTAGTGCTACGACAATTTGGTTATGCTCGAAGAGATGGTCCTCATGATATGCTTATACAAGGCATTGTATTGGACTACAACAACGATCTCCATGGTTACCACCGAGGATTTGTACACGCTTGGGGCATGGTGAAGAAGGTTGATACCAAGACTTTGGGTCATAAAAATTCCATTCCTTGGGAACCTTACCTCAAATGGGTACGGGCTCGTGCTCAAAATCTCATGATGCCATATGCTGCTACTCTACCAGTAATTATTGAACCTGTTGTTGAAGGCGATGAATATTATACCATTCTTTATCCAAATATGACTACCGATTTCAAAGAACTGAAGAGATCATGGATTCAACCTAAAGAAGAAAGGGATACATTCGAAACTCAATGCTATGCAAGCGAGAAAAGAGTATTAGAGATGACAAAGCTAATTCATGAGGAACAAAGCATTAACAACTATGTCAACACAAAGAGGAAGCGTCCATAGGAGGCTTAAGGCATTAGGAGTCTTACTTTTTGAAGTTTTAATCAAACTAATAGAAAGTTTGTTCTTGTTTGTTTACCAAATTTAAATTCCCCTTGAAAATATTGCATAACATTGCATATCATAGCATATCATTTCATAACAGGTAATCTGAAGAGCAACAAAACTGAAGGAAGTGTCAAGGTAAATGAAGTAAGCCATCATGGGTATCAAGAAGAAGAGGAAGAAGACTATATGAACGAGCAGTATCCTCCTGACAACGAGAAGTATAAGCAACTTGAAGATCGTCTGAGTGCTGTGGAAAATCTGAAAATGTCAAGACTAAACTTTGATGATTTAAGCATGGTGCATGTAGTGGTCATTCCCTGCAAGTTCAAAGTTCCTAATTTTGCTAAGTATGATGGAATTTCTTGTCTGAAGCTTCATCTAAATTCCTATGTTCAGAAGATTCAACCACACACTACTAACAAGAAATTATGGATGCATTTCTTTCAAGAGAGTCTGTCCGAAGCACAGATAGAGTGGTATTATCAGCTAGAAAATACCCACATTCATACTTGGAATGATTTGGCAGATGCTTTCTACAAATAGTACCAGTATAATTCTGAATTGGCAGTAACCCGCATGCAACAACAGAATATGTCTATAGGTCGTGATGAGAAGTTCAAAGAGTACGCCAAGAAATGGAGAGAGCTAGCAGGAAGAGTCCATCCACCCTTGTCTAATAGGGAATTGGTTGATATGTTCATGGGAACACTGTTAGGTCCATTCTTCAATCATCTGATAAGAAATTCCTCAGTCGGATTCACCGAGCTGATACTCATAGGAGAATATATTGAAGCTGGAATCGAGAGTGGAAAGATTCAAGTCGAGACATGTTTAAATGCTGCGAAGAGATCTTTTGGTGGGAAGAAAGAAGCCAATGTTGTGTATGGTTGTTATACCCCAAAATTTTCTCTCCTATTTCCCAAGTTAATCCATATCTCTATACTCAAGAACTTCTCAAGGCTTGACCAAATAAACCCTCTCCTAAGCAATCAACCCACAACCAAGGTTTTGATTCTGCCAAATCAAAAATGAGTTCTAATTCCTCAAGTGGTCATAATACCTCCTCATATGTCTCAAGGTATGACCATGTCAAGTTTCAAGCCTCACAACTCCAGTTTGCTCAGTCAATTGCTCAGATGGTTGAAAATTAGTTATATTAGACAAAAAGTTAATTGTGGTTAACATACAGTCAAACTCCATCATTTTTGGTCAACATTAAGATTTTGGAATCACAATCATCATTTGATCAAGGGTTGATCATGATTCATCAAGAAAACTCAAGATTTAATCAAAAGTCAAAGTTTCCAAATTAGGGTTTTTGGACAAAAAGTCAACAGAACTTTGACCTAGCATAACTTTCACATAATTTATCATAAATTTTTCCACCAAAGCTCATTTTGAAGAGAATTCAATTCTCTACAACTTCACGTCTTACAAGCTTTGGCAAAATGCTTCATTTGGAAGTTATGGATCAAGAGATTATAAGCTCTTCTAAAAGTCAATAAAAAGTCATCTTTTTGCAAAGAAGTGTACATGAACATGGAAACTTCAATGAAGATGAAAAAAAAGTGTTTAGAGGACATCTTAAGCTTTCTAAAAAGTCCAAGAACACTTCAAAATGTTGAGAATTGAGCAAGATACAAGTTGTGCAAGTTTGGCATTTTTAAAGAAGTGCATGAAGAGAAATACTAAGCAAATTCAATTTTTTTCTTCCAAATGAGCCTATATTTCTTTGATTCAAACTTGTTTCTGATATTGCCAAGGACTTCTAAAGCCCATTTGCACGCCATGCTTGCAATTATTTTATTTATTTTTTATTAATTCAAATATAATTAAAATAAAATGCAAAAAATCAAATAAATAAGTGCAAGGCTTATTTTTCAGCATTCTTGAGATCCAAGTTACTCATCTATAGCTGTCAATTTCGAAATATATTGATTGGCATGTGATTGGAGAAAATTTGGAAGTTTTTGATGCAAATAGGAAAGATTAAAGAATCAAATATTTTCTCATTGAATGGAATATATTCTTGACACAATTCTTGACCTAATTGAGTCCTCTATATATTCACAAGGTTTCCATACCCTAATGGACGAATTTTTTGCAACCAAGAACCCTAGACAAACTCAAAAAAACCTTGGCATCCAAGCAACCTAGCAGTCAAGGTTTCAGGCCAATTCAATCAATTCCAAGCATTCCAATAAATTCCTCATCGCTTCCTAAATCAATCCAAGCCATCACAAGTCACCAACACCTCCAGAATCACAACATTAGTGATCACGGTTTTTACAAGCTTTCTCAAAATTGATTTCATACATACACTCATATTTAACATGTTTTGATTGCATATTTGTGTTCATATTGATGTTTCAAAGCTGTCTGTATGGTTTAATTCAAGTTTAATTGCATGAGTCGTAAGTTGCCATTGTTAGGGTTCATGGTCTCGAATTGGGGTTTTCCAAAATAGAAAAAATTGGACAAAACTAAGGGCATGGTTGTGCTCAGAGGATCAATTCCAATCGATCCATGGTTTCATAGCAAATTTATATTGCATATTTTTTGATTTTGAATTGTGCAAGGATATAGATATAGACGTTGTCCGTAGGTAAAACATTTACCCACAAGAAGGTCGTGGGTAATTGTAATACGGTGAACTGACTTTGAGATTTTTGTATCGCAAATGTGCGGATAGCAAGAGTCGCCACCGACTTTTCTTTTATCCAATTAAGGGAAGGTGAAAAGAACAGGAAAACACCTTCGTTAGATTATGAGTAAGGGAGAAGGTTATGAAAAGGGAAGGTATTAGCACCCCTTTTCATCCGTAGTTATCTACGGGCTCTTAGTTGCTCTTAGATCACTTTAAAATTGTGCTTTCTTGTGTGTTTGACAAAAATGTTTTGAAAAGGCATTTCGTTTTGACTTTGTAATGATTCATGTAGGAATGTATACAAAGTGTTCGGAAATGTTTTGTTTTTGAAAAGAATTTGAACTTTGACAAAAAGTGTGAGGTGCGAAAAGTATTTGATAGAGCAAGCAACTAAAAGTCTTATTACCTACTCAGAATGGTCGTTTTCGTGTTGTTTTACGTTCCTTTAGAATAGTGCTATCCATACCATTAGTTGGTAAGTAACCCCATTCGTTGGATGTAAGCGGGACATTCGAAGGGACATCGGATGGTCACAGAAGGCAACTTGTAGGAAGTATCCTAACACATTCGAAGGGACTATCATCATTTTTCGTAGGCGGCAATCGAGGGTCAAGATCATGTATTCGTAGGCGACATCGTGGGTCTATGATCTTTGTATCGAAGGGACTATGATGATTTGTTTTGAAGGCAATGGTGCTAGGATACCTCTACGTTCGAGGGACTTGACCATTTATTCGAAAGGCAACGAGAGAGAATTACTCTAGGGGGTGCATGTGTGAAAAGAGTGTGTTGAATTCAGATATTTTATCTTAGAATTATGAGTGACCTATGTCCAATTTTATCTTTCCATACACGCCTAATTACTAGCAGTTTATAGGGTGCGGAAAGTAAATAGCGGAAATGTAAAGTGCGGAAAGATAAAGTCCTACGCTATTACATGGCTTTGGGGCAGTTACATAATAAGAGTGCGGAAAGTAAAGGTCCTAATTAAACTATTACACCCCATAGGCAGTTACATAATTGAAATAGAAAAGCAAGAAAAATCGTCCGAAACGTTACAACCTGTAAACAGATACATAATCGGAAAACAAGAGAAATTGCATAAGAAGAAAATGTTAGTAAAAAAAAAATATTTTTGAATGAGGAAAAAGGTTTTATGTTAGAAATGACAACAATATGATAAGATAAATTTTTGGTAATTTTCTGGATCGTTTTGGTAATTTAAAAACAATTAAAAGTCAAATTAACGATTAATTGGTAATTAAATAAAATATGCATGCAAAAATATTAATTTTAATGCTAAAAATTAAATAAGTATTTTTCTGATAATAATGCAAAAAAGAAATATTTTTGGGGTTTTTTAGATGCATGATAAAAAATATTGAAGATAAATTAAATTAGATGAAAAAATATTAAGAAAATAGAAAAAAATATGTTAGTTTTCAATGAAGCAAAAAATATTTGGTCTTGCCAGGATTCGAACCGGTGTCCCTTGCTTCACACACGCGTTGCCATGACCAACTGAACTAGAGCGTCCACGTGTTTAAGAATTGAAACGAATATGTTTTAAGCGTAAACGCCTTCTGATTGCCCAGAACACGCGCGAAGAGCATCGTCTTCTTCGTTTGAAAATTCAAACACTTAGCGTCGGTCTCACTCGACGCTATGGCCCCTGCAAAAATCAAAAATCCAGTACAAGCAATATAAATGTAATTCAAAGCCATGGTTCAATTGGAAACATCGTTCTGAACACGATGGTGGTATTGGTTTTGTCCAATTTTACGGATTTAGGGAAACCCTAATTCGACCCAGAAAACCCAAACAATGGTGATTCTCGTTCCAGGCCATTAAAATGCAATTAAATCATCCAGAAAGCTTGCAAACTTTGTTCTAAACACAAAACAAACGTCAAAACATGTTAAAGATGCATGAATAACAGAATTCGATTTTGGAAAAAGTATGAACAAACCAAAACTGGATTTCGTGATTCTTGATGGTTTTGAGAGTTGTCAAGGTCTGGAATGATTTAGGAGACTTCAAGGAATGTGTTTGGATGCTTGGTGTGACACCCCAAATAATTCGGTAATTAAATAATTACGATTTTTAATTATTAATTTAATTGAGAATGTAATTTATTAATATATTGAATTATTGAGATTAAATATGGATTTATTGGAAGTATGTTGGGTAAAGTGGGGTGTGAGGAGTAAAAGACTCTACTCACATTAATTGATTTATTTTAATTATGTTAAAAAGGAATAAAAGGAATTTAATAAGGAAAGGAGTCATTTTTGAGAAAACAAGATCGTGAAGTGAGAGAGAGAAAGAAGGAAGAAGACCTAGAAGCGTCAGAATTCGAAGAACCCACAAGGTAAGGGGTGATTTCGATTGATTATTGCTTATTATAGGTTTTGATTTTGATACTATAGATCAAAGTATGTTAGGAAACCTTAGTTTGGGAATTTCTAGGTTTCCATGGATGTATACTTAATTGTGTCAGATTGTGTCAGATGGTGTCAGATTGTGTCTGTTTGTGTCAGAATATGTATTGAAAACAATTAGAGTGTCAGTAGATGAAAAGAAATGATGGAAATATGTTGTTTGATGTGATAATGATGCCAATAGGATGTGGTTTAGTGTTTTCCATGTTGGGATTCGTATGGACAAGTTGTGTTTGATTGAGAATGAAGGAATGCTGTCAAAAGTGCAGGAAATGGCTTTTTAACACGTGGGAACCGGTTCCCAGTGGGGAGGAACCGGGTTCCACATTGAAAATTTGTGAAAAACTGGAAAAATGTACTTAGGAACCGGTTCCTGTATGGTTAGGAACCGGGTTCCCATACAATTTTCCAGAAACGTGAAAATTGAACTTTCGGGCGGTTCTGTATGTGTAGGAAGGTTACGCCTTATATTTTGAAAAATGTCAAACTTTGAAAATTCATAACTTTCAAACCGTAAGTCCGTTTTGAGCGCCGTTTTGGACATTATTTCCTAAATTTAATGCTCTATTTCATGAAATGAAAATATTTTCCAAAACTTGAAGTTATTTTGAAAATGAGCCAAATTCCGAGATAGGTGACTTTTGACTGACGCATATTGATGTGTATGTAGCAGAGATCCTGTGTTGATGGACGTATTGGTATTGTGTGGATGAAAAACATGTTTATGTTGCTAATGATGGTGTGCATGATCGTTGAGATATCATGTTTTGGTTTTGATTCGGTTTAGGATAATCGGTGTGTTCATGATTGTATTGATACCATGTGTTTTGTTGGTGTGGTATATGCCTGATAGTTATTGATCTTAGTTGTTGTTGTTGTGGTATATACTGGTGAATAGTCTTACCAATTGAAGGGTAAGTGTTTGGAATATTATGCTTTGTGATGATTTATTTCATGATAGTTGATGATATCATGTTGTGGTTGTTGATGGTTTATGATGTCTGATATGGTCATAATCTGTGTTGATGTTGCATGCTAGAGATGTGCGTGCATATGCATTGTTTGTTGAAGTTAATTCCCATTGTGCGGAATTTGACTTGGATTGCCGATAACCGATACCCGAGTGAAGATGGATGGTTAGGCTGGATTCGTGTCCGGGTGGTTATGGACGAATCGATGGTACTGTATCCGGTTGATGATGGATCAGAGTTGGGTGACTTGGTCACGTGTCGGTACCGCATGCATTGAGTCTGCATTGTATTTGCATGGAGTTGTAACATGTTAGGATGTCTTCCAGTGTTACTCTTCTTTGATTGTTATGAATATGCATGATGAATGTGGTTGTGTGTGTGAATCTGAATTTATGCCAAGTGGGTGAAGTAATATGCTTGTGATATATTATTGATTGAAAGACTTATAATATGCTTTAATTATGAGAAGTCTCACCCTTACTTTACCATTTCAGATTAAGGTTAGCAGCTGAAGAGTCGGTGAGGATGGCTCTAGAGCTTATCGTTAGTCGCGTGTCGGTGTCATGCTCTGATTAGATTGTAACACTGGGGAACGTTAGATGAGGAATTAGACATTGGTTTATTGTTTAATTAAAATTTTGTTGGGAATACAATGATTGAATTATTCCGTTTTGGTGATGATATTTTCCGCTGTGTAAGACATGGTCTTAATTTGAGTGAATTATTGAAAATGTTGATCCTCGATTATAGCTCTTGTTTGAATGAAGGTTATTTTATTTATTAATTGTGACATCCCTCATTATACTGTGTTAACTCTGATTAAAGCTGAATTAGATATTAAATCAATTGATATATTCGGGGTATTTAGATGGGGTGTTACACTTGGAATTGGCTTAATCGAAGCAAAACTATGGCTGCAAGTTGCTTCAAGAACACGGTTTTTTGGCTTTAGGTTAGGGTTCCTCCAAGAAATTTTTCTATTCTTTCTTATGTTGTATGCATTGTATATTTATAATGGATGGATTTTGGGCTGAATTCAAGAGCAAATATTGATCAATCAATGTAAAAAATATTTGATTTTGTATGAAATCAAATCTTCCTTTTTTGATCCAATTTCAATCAATTTCTTGCCAAATCAATGTAAATTTCGAAATTTGCCAGCTTGTATGAGTTGCTTGGATCTCAAGAATGAGAGAAAAATCAACTTTGCATTTAATTTTGATTTTATACCTTATTTTTTAATTTAATTTGTTTTTAAATGAATAAAATTCAAATTAAATAGAAAAATAAAGACAAAATTCATGGCATTGGGCTTGGAGGTTCCAAATAAGATAAGGAACAAGTTTAAACCAAGAAAAACTAGGCCCATTTCCAAAATTTTGGATTTTGACAAGTATCTCTCTTTGTGCACATCTTCAAAAATGCCCAACTTGTGCAAGGTGTATTTTGCTCAATTTTCCACATTTTTGAGTGTTATTGGACTTTTTAGAAATCCCTAGATGTCCTCTAAATAACCTCTTTGGTTTCATCTCAATTGGAGTTTCCATGCTCAATAAAACTTCATTACAAAAAGTTGACTTTTTGTTGACTTTGAAAAGGACCTGTAATGTTTTGATCCATACCTTCCAAATGAAGCATTTTTTGAACATTCTTGTGAGACATGAAGTTGTAGAGAATTTGATTTCTTTCAAAATGAGAGGTGGTGGAAAATTTTCTGAGAAAGTATGAAGAAGTTATGCTCAGTCAAAGTTCAGTTGACTTTTCATTGGAAAACCCTAATTTGGAAAGTTTGACTTTTGAGCAAATCTTGAGTTTTCTTGATGAATCATGATCAACCCTTTATCAAATGATGAATGTGACTTCAAAATGAGGATGTTGACCAAAAATCAGGAAGTTTGATTGTATGTTGACCACAATTGACTTTTTGTCCAATACAACTGATTTTCAACCATCTGAGCAATTATGCAGGAAACTTGACTTGTGAGGCTTGAAACTTGACATGGAGAATCTCTGAAGCATATGAGGAGGCATGATGACCATTGGAGATGTTGGAAGTCCATCTTGATCTGAGAATTTCCAAACCCTAGTTTGGGTTGATTGTCTATGAGAGGGTTTGTCTGATCAACCCTTAAGGAATCCTTGAGTATGGATGTATGAAATGTTTTGAGAAGTAGGAGGGCAAATTTTGGGGTATGACAGTAATTTCCTTCCAAAATTTAAATCGGGGACGATGACCCCTTGACGCACAATCTATTTTAATCCATTTTCAGAAATTAATTTCGCCTATATTGTTATTGTTTCATATTTCAAGCAGCATGTGCACTTGAAATAGAGGGCCTGGGTTTGATCCTTGGAATCCTCACCTATTTTTTGGTTATTTTCCAAACTAACCATTTTCTCTTATTTTCTTTTTTTTCTTCAATATTTTTCTTTTCAATTTAATTTTTCTTCAAATATTTTTTTAAACTATCATAAAAATCACAAAAAATATTTTCCTTTTAGATTTAGGTTAATAAAACTTTTAATTAATTTTTGACATAAAAATAATTTATTTTTATCATGATTTAAATTATTTTTCATAATTAATTATTAATTAATATTTAACCTATTTTATACACTAAAATCAATCCACAAAATTCCAAAAAAAATGTTTTCTTTCTTGTAATTAGGTTTACTAACCCTAAAAACATTTTTACTAATCTCCAAAATATTTTCACTAACAATTTTCTTATTATTCTGATTGTTTGTTTACTAGTTCGTATTTAAATTCTAGAAATCGATATATAGGTCGCAAGGACATTTTTGTAATAGCGTAGTTACTTTCTGTCTTTACTTTCCGCACCTCCTATTATGTATCTGCCTCAAAGCCATGTAATAGCGTAGGGCATTTACTTTCCGCACTTTACTTCCTATACTCTTTTATAAACTATCTATAAATTGTTTAGATATATGCTAACTAGGGTTAGTATGGCAAGATAAAATCAATCTTAGACAACCCTAATTCAACATTAATATATCTTAATCAAATACACTCTTTCACACATGCACCCCCTTAGGGTATCCTTTCTTGTTGCCTTACGAATACAATGGTCTTGTCCCTCAAACGTAGGGTTACCATTAGCAAAGATGCTTACGAATAATATCATCACAAAGATCATAGTCCCACGATGACCCTCGATGTTGCCTACGAATATATGATCTCGTCCCTTGATTGTTGCCTACGAAAAGTGATGATCTTCCCTACGAATTTGGTAAGGTATCCCTACATGTTTCCTTCTATGACCATGCGATGACCCTACGATTGTCCCTTCACATCCAACGGATAAAGTTACCTACCAACTAATGGTATGGATAGCCTTATTCTAAAGGAGAAGGAAATAACAAGAAAACGACCAATCTGAGTAGGTAAATAAGACTCTATTGTTTGCTCCAATCAATCAAAATCACTTTTCACACCTCACACTTTTCAAAAACTTTTTTCAAACACTTTGTATACATTCCAATGAGAATCATTATAAAGTTAAACATTTTCCAAACAAACATTTCCGAACACTTCGTATACATTCCAATGAGAATCATTATGAAGTCAAAGTGAAATGTCTTTCAAAATACTTTCCAAATCACACACACAGAAAGCAAATTTTCAAAAGTGAGCTAAGCAACTAAGAGCCCGTAGATAACTACGGATGGAAATGATGCTAATACCTTCCCTTTTCATAATTGCCTCCCGTACTCAGAATCTAACGAAGGCCTTTTCCTGTTATTTTCACCTTCCCTTTATTGGATAAAATAAAAGTCGGTGGCGACTCTTGTTATCTGCAACAATTGTGATAAAACGCAAAACAAACAAGTCATTTCTCCCACCGTGTTACAGAACTGGCGACTCTACCGGGGAGACTACCTGAAGAGAGGCTACCTTAGGGCTATAATATCACTTTATTGTTGTCTGATTGCTTTGTATGCTTTACTTTTAAGGGATGCTTGGGTATTATATCTATGTGGGATCCTACACCCGCATACAGGTTTCCTTAGGTAAGTAGCAATAGATCATTACGACTATTAGACGTAAACCAAAATGGTCAAAATGATGGCTACATTAGTGCGACACTTTGGATGTCCTGATGCTCCTCATGTTCAATTGAGGAAGTATTTGGCGGCTGCGTGGTGTCATAAGAACTAACTCAACTTTAGAACCCCTAATTGACCCATCTTGACCATTAGAAGATAGTGAGATAGCTGGCTTCGGTGCAGACTGAGGTTGGTTGATACTCAATGCTACGCTCATTAAGATTCGACTTTCGGGATAATTCGGTCGACCATTTGGTAGTTGTACTGAAATAAAGCCTACAAGAAAGATCAATGATATGAGATTCCTAGAACCCGGTTTCTATTATAGGACACGTTGAACCAACTTAAACTCCAGTAGGGTAGACACTTATACCTCATGCAAGCCTTAAACCTAGGGTTATTGTGTGAATTGCTTGTGCTTGCTATTTAAAGATGACATCATAACATCATATCATTTCTAACTATTTCAAGGACCTAGGGATTTATCTTTGGTCTTTGTTGTAGGTTTATGGCTTCCAAGAAGACCATCCGAATCAACTTTGTGGGTATCCCTTCTCAACTCAAGGAGTTAGTCTCGGAAATTCCCGATCATGCTCAGTTCATCAATAGGCATGGTTATCAACTTGACTTGGTTACCTTCGGTTTTGAAGAAGATATGATGAGCGTCATATTCCAGTTCTTTGATCCGAAGCATCATTGCTTTACTTTCCCATATTATTAGTTCGTACCTAAAGTGGAAGAATTCTCTAAGCTACTTAGGATACCCATTCTTGATCAGATACCTTTCACCAGTTCAGAAAAAGTTCCAAGGTTTGAAGACATCGCATCAACGTTAGATCTAAAGCGGTCAGACACTGAGGACAATTGAGAGACGAGAAGTGGAGTTAAGGGATTTCTTGCTAAATTTTTTATAAAGAAAGCTCGAGAATTCTTAAAGGCTATGAGTTTCCACGCTTTCGAAGACATTTTGGCTTTGCTAATCTATGGTTTGGTGCTATTTCCTAATCCAAATCAATTTATAGACTTAAACGCCATCAAGATATTCCTCACTCATAATCCTGTGCCTACCTTACTTGGAGACATTCTGCATTCTCTCCACAATCGTACTATGAAAAGGCAAGGAACTCTCATGTGTTGCATACCTTTATTATCCAAATATCCGTTGGTGTCTCTACTTTCAAAAGGACTTGACTTTCATTTAGTGTTGTGGAGAATTCCCTAATATTCCACTCCTTGGCATAAGGGGAGGTATCACTTACAATCTTTCTCTAGCGCTACGACAGTTTGGTTACGCTCGAAAAGATGGTCCTCATAACATACTCATCCAAGGCATTGTGTTTGATTACGACAACGACCTCCAAGGTTACCGTCGAAGATTTGTGCATGCTTAGGTGAAGAAGACTGATACCAAAACCTTGGGGCATAAAAATTCCATTCCTTGGAAACCTTACCTCAAATGGGTGCGAGCTCGCGCTCAAAACCTCATGATGCCATATACTGCTATCTTGCCACTAATTATGGAACCTGTTGCTGAAGGTGACGAATCCTATACCATTATCCATCTAGATATGCCTTTTGATTTCGAAGAATTGAAGAGATCCTGGATTCAACTCAAAAAAGAAAAGGATACCTTCGAAGCCCAATGCTACGCAAGTGAGAAAAGGGTATTAGAGTTGTCGAAGCTACTTCACTAAGAGCAAGGAATCAACACCTACTTCAACACAAAGAGGAAGCGTCATGGGAGACCTAAGCTATAAGAATTTCATTTTTATTGTTTGAACTTTCATTTGTACTTGCTAAATCAACTAATAAAAAGTCTGCTCTTGTCTATTTACAAAATTTAAATTCCTAAGGTCCATGAAAACATTGCATTGCATAACATATCATAGCATGTACTCTAAAGACCGGTTTTCTCATTCTCTCACTATTTATTTCAGCAAAAATGGATCTTGATCAAACTGTCAAAGATCTCCAGGCTCAGAACGTTCAGTTCCAGGAGATGTTCACCAATTCGACTCGAGGTCAGAAAGATTTGAAAAAGTTCATCACTAAAAAGAATAAGACCATTGGCCTTATCAACCTGGGAAGAAAGCACAGAGGTCCACTCAAGGTAGTCAGACAACTTGAATTCTCAGACAAGAACGACGAAACTAAAGGAAGCGTCAAAAACAATGAAGGAAGCCATCATGAGTCTGAAAACAAAGAGGAAGACTATATGAGCGAGTAGTATCCTGACAACGAAAAGTACAAGCAACTTGAAGACCGCCTGAATGCTGTGGAGAATTTGAAAATGTCAGGGTTGAACTTTGATGATTTAAGCCTGGTTCCTAGAGTAGTAATTCCCTGCAACTTCAAGGTTTCTACCTTTGCTAAGTACGATGGCATTTCCTGCCTGAAGCTGCATCTGAAGTTCTATGTTTAGAAAATCCATCCTCATACTGAAGAAAGGAAACTGTGGATACATTTCTTTCAAGAGAGTTTGTCCAGAACACAGTTGAAGTAGTATTATCAGCTAGAGAGTACCCACATTCATACCTGGAATGATTTATCAGATGCTTTCTACAAACAATACCAGTACAATGCTGAATTGGCACCAACCCGTATGCAACTGTAGAATATGTCTATGGGCCGTGATGAGAAGTTTAAGGAGTATACTCAGAAATGGAGAGATCTAGCAGACAGAGTTCAACCACCCTTGTCTAATAGGGAATTGGTTGATATGTTCATGGGAACGCTGGAAGATCCTTTCTTCAATCATCTGATTGGAAACTCTTCAGCCGGATTCATCGAGCTGATATTGACAGGCGAACATATTGAAGCTGGAATCAAGAGCGGAAAGATTCAAGTCGAGTCATTTTCAAATGTTGCAAAGAGATCTTTTGGTAGGAAGAAAGAAGCCAATGTTGTATATGGTTAGAAGAGCCGTGACAAAGCTGATTGCAATCAATCTATGGGGGCAGTCCTGATCTCCAATCCCACACCAGTGCAACCTCAACAAGACAACGCGCATAGGTAGAACGCGCCAAGAAGACAATTTACGAAGATCAACATGTCGTTATCTCAAGCATTACAACACATGTTAAAGGCAGAGATGATTACTTTGAAGGATCCTCCTCAACACGTCAACACCTCCTCTCTGAAGTACAATCCCAATGCAAGGTATGCATACCACACCAACAGCCCAGGCACGACACCAACAACTGTTGGGCCTTGAAGAACAAGATCCAAGACATGATTGAAGCCTATGAAATTGAATTCGACCCTCCTACCGAAACTCTAAATGTGATCAATGCACCAATGCCTGACCATTGTAAAAGTGCCAACACCATTGATAATGACTCCTATGTCTTTGATGTGAGTGAGCTGACCATTCCCCTGATGACTGTCAAGAAGGATTTGTTGTAAGCCGGTTTATTTCCAGGATGTCCTGACAACTGTCGTTGGTGCGCATCTAAATCCAATGGATGTGCTGGGTTGAAGAGACATGGTCAACGTATGATGGACAACCGAGAAGTGTTATTCCTAAAAGCTCCGTCTATAGAAAGTTTGTGCAACGATGTTTCTAAAAGCCTGAAGATCGAAGACGTAAGCGAAGTCGTACCAGAAGTCTGGGATACCTTGGGGCAGCCAAGTGAGAAGTTTGATTTTATGGTGAAATATACCGCTCCTGAAAGCTACAAGATTACTATTGTAGACATCAAGGAAACCAGATGTGGAGATGGTGATTACCCCAAAGAATATGCTGATGTAAACACAATAAGGATCACTTCTGCCGATCCTGCACCTAGAGTGGTACCTCTGATTATTACCTCACCCAAATCGATTCCATATTCCTCTAACAAAGCTATACCTTGGAATTATGGAGCCAAAGTTTAATATTATGGCGTCAAGCAAGAGCCATTAACCATCGAAGACAGTACAATTGAAGTTAGTCCCGATGTTGA
Organism: Vicia sativa; assembly: GCA_021764765.1. Lineage (NCBI taxonomy): Eukaryota > Viridiplantae > Streptophyta > Magnoliopsida > Fabales > Fabaceae > Vicia > Vicia sativa. Next base: position 38,813,876 of record CM038794.1, read on the forward strand.
CAATATCATCGGATCAAGCAAAGTAACTAGGACCGGAAGAGTATTTTCTTCAGATATCTCTCCTCCAAAAGACACTGTTGCACCAGTCCGTACTCTTGCTATTAAACCAACTCCCGAGGCTCGAGGGAAAGATAAAGTGACTCAACCTACTCAGACAGAAATACCAAAGGAAGTTTCTAAAGATACCTCTAAGCGAGAAATGGAGGAAATTCTGAAGATCATTAAGAAGAGCGATTGCAATGTTGTGGAGCAGTTGGGACAATCTCTGTCCAAGATATCCATGCTAGCTCTGTTGTTGTGCTCTGAGGCTCATGCCAAAGCCTTGGTAAAATTTCTGAAGAATGCTCATATACCGCAAGACACTTATGCTGACCAATTCAAAAGATGTAAACTCTACTTTCTTTGTGATGGACATTCGTCCAACTTATTCTTGCCTGCTTGGACACCCTTGGATACATGGGGCAGGCGCTGTTACCTCTACCCTGCATCAGAAGTTAAAGTACCTAGTGAAGGGGAAAATTATTACAGTATGCGGAGAAGAAGAATATATGGTAAGCCATCTACAGTCTTTCTGATACATCAAAGTAGAAGGTGAATTTGTCGAAACTCTTTGTCAAGCTTTTGAAGTAGTTCCACGATTGATGCCTGTCGACTCTCCTGTCACTCCTAAGGTTGCTAGAGTTCCACCGAAGATGGCCTCACTAAAAGATGCCAGAGCTATAGTTGAAGAAGAATGTTGTACTATTTAGGGTCAGCTACCTGATTTTTTGTTCAAATTTGACTAGACTGGTTTAGGCTTCACTACCAAAGGTCAGAAAATGATACGCCGCGAATGTGCCAATGGATCTCCTTTCCGCATCAACAAAAGTGGAGTTCATGCTATAGAAGACGATGATGGTGACTTCGACATCAACAATTGGATCTTCCCAACTCCCGACGATGGAATCAACAATTGCACGACTGAAAATGTTATACTGATCTCCTTTAGACAGGAGTAATGTTTTTTTGTTTTATGCTTTTTATACTTTTGAACAATAAACTTAAAGCCTAGTGCCTTGCCCGGGGCACCACGGCTCGTTTGTGAGGGTTATTACTTGTCATTTGCATATTTTTATTTAATAAATCATTGGACTTTTGCATTGAAATATTGTGCTCCTTGTCTTTGTTTTTTACTTTATCACCTTTTCAAAAGCTATATGTTCTTACACACACCCACGTAATAAACTGCAGATCCATATCCACTCCGGATCCCGTCGATAACAACTTTGCTTTTGCTAAATATGACTTCGATAATCTGATCTACCAAGCCGAAGATGAAGGTGAGGAAGATTGTGAGGTGCTAGGAGAACTTGCCAGACTACTACAACAAGAGGAAAAGGCTATACAGCCGCACGAAGAGCTAGTCGAAGTTGTGAATCTAGGTACCGACGAAGACAGAAAAGAAATCAAGATAGGAGCGGGTCTTGAGAACAATGTTAAGGAAAGATTGGTCCAGATGCTGTGAGATTACATCGAGATTATTGTTTGGTCCTACGAAGACATGCCAGGTTTAGATATCCATATTGTGGTACACCGACTGCCAACGAAAGAAGGTTTTCTCCCTGTGAAGCAGAAGGTTCGTCGTATGCGTCCTGAGATGTCCGAGAAAATCAAAGCTGAAGTCATGAAGCAGTTCAATGACAGTTTTTTAGCCGTTACTTCTTCTCCATAGTGGGTTGCGAACATGGTGCTCGTACCTAAGAAGAATGGCAAGGTGCGCATGTGTGTAGATTATAGTGACCTAAATAAAGCGAGCCCGAAAGACGATTTTCCGCTCCCACATATTGATGTCCTGGTTGACAATACTGCTCAGCATAAATTTTCTCCTTCATGGATGGTTTCTCCGGTTATAATCAGATCAAGATGGCTCCCGAAGACATGGAAAAGACTACTTTTGTTACACAGTGGGGCATTTTCTATTACAAAGTCATGTCGTTTGGGTTGAAGAATGTTGGCGCCACATATCAGCGTGCCATGGTAGCTTTATTCCATGATATGATCCATCACGAGATAGAGGTCTACGTCGACAACATGATAGCTCGATCACAAACTGAAGAAGAACATCTTAATCATTTGCGTAAGCTGTTTGATAGACTAAAGAAATACAAATTAAGATTAAATCCGAACAAATGTACCTTTGGAGTCAGATCCGGCAAACTCCTAGGATACGTTGTCAGTGGTAAAAGTATCGAAGTTGACCCTGCTAAGGTTAAAGCTATTCAGGAAATGCCAGCTCCCCGTACGAAGAAGGAAGTCATAGGTTTCCAAAGAGATTTGAATTAGATTGCCAGATTCATTGCACATCTAACTGCTACTTGTGAGCCAATCTTCAAACTATTGAAGAAAGATCAATTAGTGGAATAAAACGATGATTGCCAGACAGTTTTTGACAAAATCAAGGAGTACCTACTAAAACCTCATATTCTAATGCCACTAGTTGAAGGAAGACCTCTAATCATGTATTTAACAGTGTTGGAGAATTCAATAGGGGTGTATGTTGGGGCAACATGACGAGTCTGGTCGAAAAGAGCATGCAATATACTACCTTAGCAAAAAGTTTACCGATTACGAAACAAGATACTCGCTGCTCGAGAAAACTTGTCGCCCTTTGGCTTGGGATGCTCGGCAACTAAGACAATATATGTTGACTCACACTACCTTATTGATCTCTAAAATGGATCTGATAAAATACATACTCGAGAAACCTGATCTTTCCGGAAGAATAGCAAAATTGCAAATGATCTTGACCGAATACGACATTCAATACACTACCCTAAAAGCAATTAAAGGAAGTGCAGTAGCCGATCATTTGGCTCATCAAGCTATATATGATTACCAGTCTATGCATTTCGATCTCCCAAACGAGGATATCATGTTAGTCACTGATTACGAAGAGCCTGGATCAGATGAAGGACCTGAGCCAGGATCCCGATGGACCATGGCCTTTGATGGAGCTTCTAACGCACTTGGCAATGGTATTGTCACTATGATCATATCTCCCAAAGGCAGCATATACACCTTTCACCGCCAGGTTATGTTTCGACTACACCAACAATATGGATGAATATACAGCATGCATCATGGGCATCCGAGTTGCTATTGACTTGAGGATCAAATTCTTACAAGTATATGGAGACTCAACTTTGGTGATTAGTCAGATTAAGGGTGAATGGGACACAAAACGTCCAAATCTCATTCCGTATCTAGAACATATGTTGAATCTGATCCCCTATTTTGAAGAAATCACTTGGCAGACGCGTTAGCTACCATGTCATCTATGTTCAAAGTTAGATTAGACAACAAAGCTCCTCAGATTACTATTGAAAGACTAGATGAACCAGCGTACTGTTGTGAACTCGACATTGCAGGAATACAAGAGAAACCTTGGTTCCACGAAGTGAAGAGGTATCTCAAGGCTCAAGAATACTCTGAGGGGGAATCTGTCAATGATAAGAAGTTTCTAAGGAGATTTTCTGCCAAGTTCTTCTTAAGTAACGACATTCTATACAAGCGCAACCACGATCTAGATTTACTTCGGTGTGTAGATAAGAAGACAACCAAAAGAATCATGGAAGAATGGCACGAAGGCACCTTTGGCACTCATTCCAGTGGATATACGATGGCAAAGAAGATTCTGAGAGAAGGTTACTACTGGTCCACCATAGAAGCTGATTGCTATCACTATTCCCGATCTTGTCACAAATGTCAGATATACGCAGATAAAGTACATGTTCCTCTGGTACCATTGAATGTTATGACCGCTCCATGGCTTTTCGCAATGTGAGGCATTGAAATAAATGGATAAATCAAGCCAACCGCTTCTAATGGGCATCGTTTCATCCTCGTCGATATCGACTACTTTACCAAGTGGGTAGAAGCAGCCTCGTTTTCATCTGTTACCAAGAAAGTCGTAGCTCGATTCATCAAACATAATATCATCTGCCGATACGACGTCCCCGAAAGGATTATCGCACACAATGGTACTAATCTCAACAACAAAATGACCACCAAACTCAGTACACAGTTCAAGATAAAGCATCAAAACTCTTCTCCGTATTGGCCAAAGATGAATGGCACAGTGGAAGTCGCCAATAAGAACCTTAAGAAGATTATAAAGAAGATGACAGTGACATATAAGGATTGGCATGAAATGTTGCCATTTTCTCTACGGTTATTGCACTTCAGTACGAACATCTACAGGGGCAACCCCATTTTCTCTCGTGTACGGTATAGAAGCGGTTCTACCTATCGAGGTTCAGATACCCTCACTCAGAGTATTAAAGGATGCAGAGTTAGACAAAGACGAATGGGTCCAGACTCGATTTGACCATATAGACTTGATTGATGAGAAACGACTCACAACCATCTGCCATGGAAACGCATGATCAAAGCCTTCAATAAGAAAGTCAAGCACCGAGTGTACCAAGTTGGCAATCTAGTAGTCAAGTGCATCATCCTACCACAAGGTGATCCCAGGGGAAATTGGACTCCCACCTATGAGGGACCATTTGTAGTCAAGACAATATTTTTCGGCAAAGCCATGATACTGAGCACTATGGATGGAGAAGACTTCCCGCATCCTGTGAACGTGAACATATTTAAAATACTACACATAAACGAGACCTGCTAGGTCGACTGGCCTAGGATAAAATAAGGGTGTCCTAGCGAACCTAAAGGGTTCGGGAAAAAGTTAGGGACATATACAAAAAATGTACACCCAACAAGTCGAAAACCTGCAAAGGCGGCTTGGGCAAGAAAGGGTATTCCGATAGACTGAAAACCCGAAAGGACGGTCTAGGCAAAAGTTAGGGATTAAAACATATGACTATGTCTCCACGGATCATCTACAGACTACACTACTATCAGCTTCAAGATTCAAATAACACAGATAAGTCCAATCACCTTCTTCAAGCAGCAAGGAGATGAGATGTTCGAAAATATATGAGCAATAGCAGAGTTGAATCTCAATGAGATTATTTCCACATAGCTTTTATCACTTTTTTAATGCTTTCGAGAATTTCCTCTTACTAGGATACTCGTCTCTTTGTACACAAATTGCCTATCTATAGGCCCATTTTTAAAAATCAATAAAAATTCTCTTCTAAATCCGATTTTTACTTTTATCTGTTTTGGTTGCATACATCCAATGATTGCTTTGAATTATTATATGCATCTGACAATAAATATTTGTTCACAAATATACGAAAAGCGAACAGAAACGACAATTACTACAAGCTTTAGGAATTGGGATAACTACCCAAGTCACCAATACATCTGACAGAGTTAATATCACAAAAATACCCCCACAAATATCATAGAGTCATCACATCTTCAAGAATACTATACCACCATCTCATCTGCAATAGGATGGTTCACTTACAATATCTACACATGTTGTTGCTACATCAGTCCCCGAGCAGTAGTAGGTCATCAACTTTCAATTCATCACGTTAGTCCCCGAGAAGTGATCATCTCACTCATCACATTAGTCCCCGAGTAGTGATCATCTCAACTCATCACATTAGTCCCCGAGCAGTGATCATCTAACCTCATCTCAGATAAAACCAAGTCGTGGGTTTATTCTGACTCTCCTATCATTAGTATTTCCATATGGAATCTTTAATCCCATCTTCGACTACACATATCATCTCTCCGCCTACAGATTTCTGCATATCTAGTTAAGAACCAATGCATACTAATGACCTCATTCAAAGACGATTGTGGGACGCATCTTCTCTTTCAAGAAAGCTATCATGGAGTCTAACATACGACTCAATCCCCAGCATCAGCTTCCCTAGATGGAATCTATAAGCCCATCCCATTACATCGTCAGTCGACAGTTTCATTTTATACACCCAGAAGTGCAAATTTAAAGGGTACTCGAGTGTTCAAACATCTTCTACCTTCAGGTCACGAAAGGAAAGCATACCAATCTAACCCTTCAGATACAAGAATATTGAACAGGGGCAACTGTTATACCCCAAAATTTTCCCTCCTATTTTTGAGGTCAAGATGCATCTCCATACTCAAGAACTACTCAAGGGTTGATCAGACAAACCCTCTCCTAAGCAATCAACCCATAACTAGGGTTTTGTTTCTCACAAGTCAACGATGGTTTCTATTGTCTAAAGTGAGCATCATGCCTCCTCATATGTCTCAAGGTATCACCATGTCAAGTGTCAAGCCTCATGGCCTATGTTTGCTCAGTCAATTGCTCAGATGGTGGAAAATTAGTTGTATTGAACCAAAAGTCAACTATGGTTAACATACAGTCAAACTTCATCATTTTTGGTCAACATTAAGATTTTGAAGTCACATTCATCATTTGACCAAGGGTTGATCATGATTAATCAAGAAAGTTCAAAGAATGATCAAAAGTCAAAAATTTCTAAATTTTAGGGTTTCTTAAGGGAAAGTCAACAGAATTTTTATCAGGCATAACGTTCACATACTTCATCAAATTTTTTTTCCATCAAAGCTCATTTTAAAGGGAAGTCAGTTCTCTACAACTTTGTGTCTCACAAGCTTTTCCCAAAAATGCTTCATTTCAGAGTTATGGACCAAGACATTATAGGTCCTTCTAAAATAAAACAAGTGCAAGGCTGTAAATCTAAGCTTCTTGTGGTCCAAGCAACTCAATACAAGCTATCAATTTCGAAATATACTTGATTGGAAAGAGATTGGCATGATTGAAGATAAAAAATGACAATATTTGGTGTTAATTTTCAATCCAATATATTCACATCAATGCAAGATATTTCTACACTTTTGTTGACCTAAATTCTTCCTCTATAAATAGAGAACACATTCATATGCAAAGGACACGAGTTGCCGCCTCTTACAAACCCTAGAAAGTTGTCCAAAATTTCAAGTTTCTAGGGCATACTCAAAGTCAAATTTCCAGCCGTTCTCAAGCAAAACCAAGCATCCATTCATCATCCTGAAGTTGCCAGCAACCGTTCCATACTCTCACACGATCCCAAAGCAAGCCAGGAACCTCTCACTGAAGTCGACCGGTTTTTGGTAAAATATCAGATTGATTTCAATTTTCATGCATTCTTAACATATTTGATGTGTTTGTTCATATTCAGGATCCTTATTATAGTTGGTTTGATGTTTTAGATGTAAGCTTTAAGGCTTAAATCGCATTATGCCATTGCTAGGGAAATTTGGTTCAAAAGCTCCGAAACCCTAGATACAAATACTTTTAGGCCATAAGAACATCACCGTTGAACTCGCAGCCCTCGATTTTGGGGGGTATGGTCCCTCTTGATTATTTATTTTCTCTATTTTACAGGTTTCAAAAATAAGTTCGTCGGAGAAGACGACCGGAGCTAGGGATCTGGCGTCTCTCCGATCCTCTGACTTTCTTTGACCCAAGGAGGCAGGCGTGGCACAAAATGATTCGTCCATTCAAAACCCCTGGGCCCCAGCGTGTTTGGCTTTTGGTTGGTTTGATTTTCAGAAAATAGCATCCAATATATATTTATTCAATGGCATAAATTAATGGATGTATCACCGCCCTAGTGGTTAACCATGCGCGTGCTAGTCCTCTTTGTCTCTCAAGTCACGAGTTCGATCCCTGCCTTTTGCAATTTTTCAGAGTTTTCTGATTTTTTCATAGGTAGCACATACATACTTTTGGAAGCAAGGTTTTAACACCATTGGCAAATGGTGTAGCGGCGTAATTTTGAACCTGTGACCCTCAGGTCACGAGCTCAAAACCTTCCAGGGCCAAACCAATTTCTTACCAACTATTTTCTTAACTTTTTCTTATTTCTTTTAATTTTCAACTTATTTTTATTCTTTTCACAAATTATTTTCACTATTATAAAAAACCCTAAAAAATATTTTTATCTTAGATTTAGGTTTGAAAAATGTTTATTTAATTTTAGACACAAAAATATTTTATTTTTATTTTCACTTAAAATTATTTTCATAACTAATTTCTAATTAATTTAGAATTAGGTTTTCTTTATTAAAATCAATTCCAAAAAATACCAAAAAATATTTTTCTTTAATAATTAGGGCTTAGAATATTTTCATAATTATTAAAACATTTTTCTAATTATTTATTTATTATTTTTGCCTTTAAATAGTAGAAATCGATGTATAGAGGTCGCAAGGATATTTTTGTAATTGCGTAGATTTACTTTCTCACACATTTACTTTTCCGCACCTCTAATTATGAATCTTCCCCAAAGCCATGTAACAGTGTAGGACCTTTACTTTCCGCACCTCTATTTTTTGTACATATATTAACTGCTTAGATGTATGGCTAATAGGACTGTATGGCAAGACAAAAATCAAACTTAGATCACCATAATCTCCAAGATAACATATCTGAATCAATACACTTTTCACACTTGCACCCCTAGGTTATTCTCTCTTGTTGCCTTACGTATAAACAATGGTCATGTCCCTCGAACGTAGGGTTACCATTAGCAAAAAGTCCCTCGATTCAAAAATCATCACAAAGATCACAGTCCCCTGATGATCCTCCAATTGTTGCTTACGAATATATGATCTCGTCCCTCGGTTGTTGCCTACAAATAAGTGATGATCGTCCATTCGAATTGCTAAGGTACCCTTACATGTTACCTTCAATGACCATACGATGACCTTATGCCTGTCCCTTCACATCCAACGGATAAAGTTACCAACCAACTAATGGTATGGATAGCGCAATCCTAAAGGAGAAGGAAAATAACAAGAGACGACCCTTCTGAGTAGGTAATAAGACTTTAAATTGCTTGCTCCAATCCAATCAAAAAAATGCTTTTCACACTTCACACTCTTTCCAAAATATTTTCAAACAAACACTTTGTATACATTCATACGAGAATCATTATAAAGTTACATTTTTCAAAACAAATATTTTCAAAACACTTCGTATACATTCTTGAGGACTGATACAAGAATCATTACGAAGTTAAAGCAAAATATCTTTCAAAATAATTTTCAAATCACATACACACAAAAGCAAGTTTCAAAAAGTGAACTATAGCAATTAAGAGCCCGTAGATAACTACGGATAGAAAGGGTGCTAATACCTTCCCTTTTCATAATTACCTCCCAAACTCAGAATCGATAAAAGGTCTTTTTCCCGTTCTTTTCACATTTCCTTTATTGGATAAAAGAAAAGTCGGTGACGACTCTTGCTATCCGCAACATTTGCAATGAAACGCAAAACAAACAAGTCAGTTCTCCCACCGTGTTACAGAACTAGCGACTCTACTGGGGAGACTATCCGAATCAAGTTCATGGGTATACCTTCTCAACTCAAGGAGTTAGTTTCAAAAGTTCCCTATCACGCTCAGTTCGTCAAAAGGCATGGTTATCTGCTTGACTTTGTTATCTCCGGTTTTGAAGAAGACATGATGAGCATCGTATTCTAGTTCTTTAATCTGAAGCATCATTGCTTTACCTTCCTAGACTATCAGTTGGTACCTAAAATGTAAGAATTATCTAAGCTACTTGGGATACCTATCCTTAATCAAATACCATTCACCGGTTCAGAAAAAGTTCCAAAGTTTGAAGACACCGCATCAGCTCTACATCTAAAGCGGTCAAACATTGAAGCTAATTAGGAAACAAGAAGTGGAGTTAAGGGTTTGCTTTCTAAGTTTTTTATAAAGAAAGCTCGAGAATTCTTAAAGGCTATGATTTTCCACGCTTTCGAAGATACTTTGGCTTTGCTAATCTATGGTTTGGTGCTATTTCCCAATCCTGATCAATTTATGGACGTGAACGCCATTAAAATATTCCTCACTCATAATCATGTGCCTACCTTACTCGGAGATATTCTACATTCTCTCCACACTTGTACTATGAAATGACAAGAGACTCTCATGTGTTGCATACAGTTATTATACAGGTGGTTTATTTCGCACCTTCCTCGATCAGTGATGAAGAATGAACAAGGTGTGAAGTGGTCTCAAAGGTTGATGTCACTTTCTCACTCAGATATTCGTTGGTGTCTCTACTCTAAAAATGACTTCACTTTCATTGAGCGTTGTGGGGAATTCCCCAATGTACCACTCCTTGGCATAAGGGGATGTATCACTTATAACCCTTCTCTAGTGCTACGACAATTTGGTTATGCTCGAAGAGATGGTCCTCATGATATGCTTATACAAGGCATTGTATTGGACTACAACAACGATCTCCATGGTTACCACCGAGGATTTGTACACGCTTGGGGCATGGTGAAGAAGGTTGATACCAAGACTTTGGGTCATAAAAATTCCATTCCTTGGGAACCTTACCTCAAATGGGTACGGGCTCGTGCTCAAAATCTCATGATGCCATATGCTGCTACTCTACCAGTAATTATTGAACCTGTTGTTGAAGGCGATGAATATTATACCATTCTTTATCCAAATATGACTACCGATTTCAAAGAACTGAAGAGATCATGGATTCAACCTAAAGAAGAAAGGGATACATTCGAAACTCAATGCTATGCAAGCGAGAAAAGAGTATTAGAGATGACAAAGCTAATTCATGAGGAACAAAGCATTAACAACTATGTCAACACAAAGAGGAAGCGTCCATAGGAGGCTTAAGGCATTAGGAGTCTTACTTTTTGAAGTTTTAATCAAACTAATAGAAAGTTTGTTCTTGTTTGTTTACCAAATTTAAATTCCCCTTGAAAATATTGCATAACATTGCATATCATAGCATATCATTTCATAACAGGTAATCTGAAGAGCAACAAAACTGAAGGAAGTGTCAAGGTAAATGAAGTAAGCCATCATGGGTATCAAGAAGAAGAGGAAGAAGACTATATGAACGAGCAGTATCCTCCTGACAACGAGAAGTATAAGCAACTTGAAGATCGTCTGAGTGCTGTGGAAAATCTGAAAATGTCAAGACTAAACTTTGATGATTTAAGCATGGTGCATGTAGTGGTCATTCCCTGCAAGTTCAAAGTTCCTAATTTTGCTAAGTATGATGGAATTTCTTGTCTGAAGCTTCATCTAAATTCCTATGTTCAGAAGATTCAACCACACACTACTAACAAGAAATTATGGATGCATTTCTTTCAAGAGAGTCTGTCCGAAGCACAGATAGAGTGGTATTATCAGCTAGAAAATACCCACATTCATACTTGGAATGATTTGGCAGATGCTTTCTACAAATAGTACCAGTATAATTCTGAATTGGCAGTAACCCGCATGCAACAACAGAATATGTCTATAGGTCGTGATGAGAAGTTCAAAGAGTACGCCAAGAAATGGAGAGAGCTAGCAGGAAGAGTCCATCCACCCTTGTCTAATAGGGAATTGGTTGATATGTTCATGGGAACACTGTTAGGTCCATTCTTCAATCATCTGATAAGAAATTCCTCAGTCGGATTCACCGAGCTGATACTCATAGGAGAATATATTGAAGCTGGAATCGAGAGTGGAAAGATTCAAGTCGAGACATGTTTAAATGCTGCGAAGAGATCTTTTGGTGGGAAGAAAGAAGCCAATGTTGTGTATGGTTGTTATACCCCAAAATTTTCTCTCCTATTTCCCAAGTTAATCCATATCTCTATACTCAAGAACTTCTCAAGGCTTGACCAAATAAACCCTCTCCTAAGCAATCAACCCACAACCAAGGTTTTGATTCTGCCAAATCAAAAATGAGTTCTAATTCCTCAAGTGGTCATAATACCTCCTCATATGTCTCAAGGTATGACCATGTCAAGTTTCAAGCCTCACAACTCCAGTTTGCTCAGTCAATTGCTCAGATGGTTGAAAATTAGTTATATTAGACAAAAAGTTAATTGTGGTTAACATACAGTCAAACTCCATCATTTTTGGTCAACATTAAGATTTTGGAATCACAATCATCATTTGATCAAGGGTTGATCATGATTCATCAAGAAAACTCAAGATTTAATCAAAAGTCAAAGTTTCCAAATTAGGGTTTTTGGACAAAAAGTCAACAGAACTTTGACCTAGCATAACTTTCACATAATTTATCATAAATTTTTCCACCAAAGCTCATTTTGAAGAGAATTCAATTCTCTACAACTTCACGTCTTACAAGCTTTGGCAAAATGCTTCATTTGGAAGTTATGGATCAAGAGATTATAAGCTCTTCTAAAAGTCAATAAAAAGTCATCTTTTTGCAAAGAAGTGTACATGAACATGGAAACTTCAATGAAGATGAAAAAAAAGTGTTTAGAGGACATCTTAAGCTTTCTAAAAAGTCCAAGAACACTTCAAAATGTTGAGAATTGAGCAAGATACAAGTTGTGCAAGTTTGGCATTTTTAAAGAAGTGCATGAAGAGAAATACTAAGCAAATTCAATTTTTTTCTTCCAAATGAGCCTATATTTCTTTGATTCAAACTTGTTTCTGATATTGCCAAGGACTTCTAAAGCCCATTTGCACGCCATGCTTGCAATTATTTTATTTATTTTTTATTAATTCAAATATAATTAAAATAAAATGCAAAAAATCAAATAAATAAGTGCAAGGCTTATTTTTCAGCATTCTTGAGATCCAAGTTACTCATCTATAGCTGTCAATTTCGAAATATATTGATTGGCATGTGATTGGAGAAAATTTGGAAGTTTTTGATGCAAATAGGAAAGATTAAAGAATCAAATATTTTCTCATTGAATGGAATATATTCTTGACACAATTCTTGACCTAATTGAGTCCTCTATATATTCACAAGGTTTCCATACCCTAATGGACGAATTTTTTGCAACCAAGAACCCTAGACAAACTCAAAAAAACCTTGGCATCCAAGCAACCTAGCAGTCAAGGTTTCAGGCCAATTCAATCAATTCCAAGCATTCCAATAAATTCCTCATCGCTTCCTAAATCAATCCAAGCCATCACAAGTCACCAACACCTCCAGAATCACAACATTAGTGATCACGGTTTTTACAAGCTTTCTCAAAATTGATTTCATACATACACTCATATTTAACATGTTTTGATTGCATATTTGTGTTCATATTGATGTTTCAAAGCTGTCTGTATGGTTTAATTCAAGTTTAATTGCATGAGTCGTAAGTTGCCATTGTTAGGGTTCATGGTCTCGAATTGGGGTTTTCCAAAATAGAAAAAATTGGACAAAACTAAGGGCATGGTTGTGCTCAGAGGATCAATTCCAATCGATCCATGGTTTCATAGCAAATTTATATTGCATATTTTTTGATTTTGAATTGTGCAAGGATATAGATATAGACGTTGTCCGTAGGTAAAACATTTACCCACAAGAAGGTCGTGGGTAATTGTAATACGGTGAACTGACTTTGAGATTTTTGTATCGCAAATGTGCGGATAGCAAGAGTCGCCACCGACTTTTCTTTTATCCAATTAAGGGAAGGTGAAAAGAACAGGAAAACACCTTCGTTAGATTATGAGTAAGGGAGAAGGTTATGAAAAGGGAAGGTATTAGCACCCCTTTTCATCCGTAGTTATCTACGGGCTCTTAGTTGCTCTTAGATCACTTTAAAATTGTGCTTTCTTGTGTGTTTGACAAAAATGTTTTGAAAAGGCATTTCGTTTTGACTTTGTAATGATTCATGTAGGAATGTATACAAAGTGTTCGGAAATGTTTTGTTTTTGAAAAGAATTTGAACTTTGACAAAAAGTGTGAGGTGCGAAAAGTATTTGATAGAGCAAGCAACTAAAAGTCTTATTACCTACTCAGAATGGTCGTTTTCGTGTTGTTTTACGTTCCTTTAGAATAGTGCTATCCATACCATTAGTTGGTAAGTAACCCCATTCGTTGGATGTAAGCGGGACATTCGAAGGGACATCGGATGGTCACAGAAGGCAACTTGTAGGAAGTATCCTAACACATTCGAAGGGACTATCATCATTTTTCGTAGGCGGCAATCGAGGGTCAAGATCATGTATTCGTAGGCGACATCGTGGGTCTATGATCTTTGTATCGAAGGGACTATGATGATTTGTTTTGAAGGCAATGGTGCTAGGATACCTCTACGTTCGAGGGACTTGACCATTTATTCGAAAGGCAACGAGAGAGAATTACTCTAGGGGGTGCATGTGTGAAAAGAGTGTGTTGAATTCAGATATTTTATCTTAGAATTATGAGTGACCTATGTCCAATTTTATCTTTCCATACACGCCTAATTACTAGCAGTTTATAGGGTGCGGAAAGTAAATAGCGGAAATGTAAAGTGCGGAAAGATAAAGTCCTACGCTATTACATGGCTTTGGGGCAGTTACATAATAAGAGTGCGGAAAGTAAAGGTCCTAATTAAACTATTACACCCCATAGGCAGTTACATAATTGAAATAGAAAAGCAAGAAAAATCGTCCGAAACGTTACAACCTGTAAACAGATACATAATCGGAAAACAAGAGAAATTGCATAAGAAGAAAATGTTAGTAAAAAAAAAATATTTTTGAATGAGGAAAAAGGTTTTATGTTAGAAATGACAACAATATGATAAGATAAATTTTTGGTAATTTTCTGGATCGTTTTGGTAATTTAAAAACAATTAAAAGTCAAATTAACGATTAATTGGTAATTAAATAAAATATGCATGCAAAAATATTAATTTTAATGCTAAAAATTAAATAAGTATTTTTCTGATAATAATGCAAAAAAGAAATATTTTTGGGGTTTTTTAGATGCATGATAAAAAATATTGAAGATAAATTAAATTAGATGAAAAAATATTAAGAAAATAGAAAAAAATATGTTAGTTTTCAATGAAGCAAAAAATATTTGGTCTTGCCAGGATTCGAACCGGTGTCCCTTGCTTCACACACGCGTTGCCATGACCAACTGAACTAGAGCGTCCACGTGTTTAAGAATTGAAACGAATATGTTTTAAGCGTAAACGCCTTCTGATTGCCCAGAACACGCGCGAAGAGCATCGTCTTCTTCGTTTGAAAATTCAAACACTTAGCGTCGGTCTCACTCGACGCTATGGCCCCTGCAAAAATCAAAAATCCAGTACAAGCAATATAAATGTAATTCAAAGCCATGGTTCAATTGGAAACATCGTTCTGAACACGATGGTGGTATTGGTTTTGTCCAATTTTACGGATTTAGGGAAACCCTAATTCGACCCAGAAAACCCAAACAATGGTGATTCTCGTTCCAGGCCATTAAAATGCAATTAAATCATCCAGAAAGCTTGCAAACTTTGTTCTAAACACAAAACAAACGTCAAAACATGTTAAAGATGCATGAATAACAGAATTCGATTTTGGAAAAAGTATGAACAAACCAAAACTGGATTTCGTGATTCTTGATGGTTTTGAGAGTTGTCAAGGTCTGGAATGATTTAGGAGACTTCAAGGAATGTGTTTGGATGCTTGGTGTGACACCCCAAATAATTCGGTAATTAAATAATTACGATTTTTAATTATTAATTTAATTGAGAATGTAATTTATTAATATATTGAATTATTGAGATTAAATATGGATTTATTGGAAGTATGTTGGGTAAAGTGGGGTGTGAGGAGTAAAAGACTCTACTCACATTAATTGATTTATTTTAATTATGTTAAAAAGGAATAAAAGGAATTTAATAAGGAAAGGAGTCATTTTTTGAGAAAACAAGATACGTGAAGTGAGAAGAGGAGAAAAGAAGGAAGAAGACCTAGAAGCGTCAGAATTCGAAGAACCCACAAGGTAAGGGGTGATTTCGATTGATTATTGCTTATTATAGGTTTTGATTTTGATACTATAGATCAAAGTATGTTAGGAAACCTTAGTTTGGGAATTTCTAGGTTTCCATGGATGTATACTTAATTGTGTCAGATTGTGTCAGATGGTGTCAGATTGTGTCTGTTTGTGTCAGAATATGTATTGAAAACAATTAGAGTGTCAGTAGATGAAAAGAAATGATGGAAATATGTTGTTTGATGTGATAATGATGCCAATAGGATGTGGTTTAGTGTTTTCCATGTTGGGATTCGTATGGACAAGTTGTGTTTGATTGAGAATGAAGGAATGCTGTCAAAAGTGCAGGAAATGGCTTTTTAACACGTGGGAACCGGTTCCCAGTGGGGAGGAACCGGGTTCCACATTGAAAATTTGTGAAAAACTGGAAAAATGTACTCAGGAACCGGTTCCTGTATGGGTAGGAACCGGGTTCCCATACAATTTTCCAGAAACGTGAAAATTGAACTTTCAGGAACCGGTTCTTGTATGTGTAGGAACCGGGTTCTGCCTTAATTTTTTTGAAAAATGTCAAACTTTGAAAATTCATAACTTTCAAACCGTAAGTCCGTTTTGAGCGTCGTTTTGGACGTTATTTCCTAAATTTAATGCTCTATTTCATGAAATGAATATATTTTCCAAAACTTGAAGTTATTTTGAAAATGAGCCAAATTCCGAGATAGGTGACTTTTGACTGACGCATATTGATGTGTATGTAGCAGAGATCCTGTGTTGATGGACGTATTGGTATTGTATGGATGAAAAACATGTTTATGTTGCTAATGATGGTGTGCATGATCGTTGAGATATCATGTTTTGGTTTTGATTCGGTTTAGGATAATCGGTGTGTTCATGATTGTATTGATACCATGTGTTTTGTTGGTGTGGTATATGCCTGATAGTTATTGATCTTAGTTGTTGTTGTTGTGGTATATACTGGTGAATAGTCTTACCAATTGAAGGGTAAGTGTTTGGAATATTATGCTTTGTGATGATTTATTTCATGATAGTTGATGATATCATGTTGTGGTTGTTGATGGTTTATGATGTCTGATATGGTCATAATCTGTGTTGATGTTGCATGCTAGAGATGTGCGTGCATATGCATTGTTTGGTGAAGTTAATTCCCATTGTGCGGAATTTGACTTGGATTGCCGATAACCGATACCCGAGTGAAGATGGATGGTTAGGCTGGATTCGTGTCCGGGTGGTTATGGACGAATCGATGGTACTGTATCCGGTTGATGATGGATCAGAGTTGGGTGACTTGGTCACGTGTCGGTACCGCATGCATTGAGTCTGCATTGTATTTGCATGGAGTTGTAACATGTTAGGATGTCTTCCAGTGTTACTCTTCTTTGATTGTTATGAATATGCATGATGAATGTGGTTGTGTGTGTGAATCTGAATTTATGCCAAGTGGGTGAAGTAATATGCTTGTGATATATTATTGATTGAAAGACTTATAATATGCTTTAATTATGAGAAGTCTCACCCTTACTTTACCATTTCAGATTAAGGTTAGCAGCTGAAGAGTCGGTGAGGATGGCTCTAGAGCTTATCGTTAGTCCGCGTGTCAGTGTCATGCTCTGATTAGATTGTAACACTGGGGAACGTTAGATGAGGAATTAGACATTGGTTTATTGTTTAATTAAAATTTTGTTGGGAATACAATGATTGAATTATTCCGTTTTGGTGATGATATTTTCCGCTGTGTAAGACATGGTCTTAATTTGACTGAATTATTGAAAATGTTGATCCTCAGTGTAGCATGGCTACTGTTTGAATGAAGGTTATTTTATTTATTAATTGTGACATCCCTCATTATACTGTGTTAACTCTGATTAAAGCTGAATTAGATATTAAATCAATTGATATATTCGGGGTATTTAGATGGGGTGTTACACTTGGAATTGGCTTAATCGAAGCAAAACTATGGCTGCAAGTTGCTTCAAGAACACGGTTTTTTGGCTTTAGGTTAGGGTTCCTCCAAGAAATTTTTCTATTCTTTCTTATGTTGTATGCATTGTATATTTATAATGGATGGATTTTGGGCTGAATTCAAGAGCAAATATTGATCAATCAATGTAAAAAATATTTGATTTTGTATGAAATCAAATCTTCCTTTTTTGATCCAATTTCAATCAATTTCTTGCCAAATCAATGTAAATTTCGAAATTTGCCAGCTTGTATGAGTTGCTTGGATCTCAAGAATGAGAGAAAAATCAACTTTGCATTTAATTTTGATTTTATACCTTATTTTTTAATTTAATTTGTTTTTAAATGAATAAAATTCAAATTAAATAGAAAAATAAAGACAAAATTCATGGCATTGGGCTTGGAGGTTCCAAATAAGATAAGGAACAAGTTTAAACCAAGAAAAACTAGGCCCATTTCCAAAATTTTGGATTTTGACAAGTATCTCTCTTTGTGCACATCTTCAAAAATGCCCAACTTGTGCAAGGTGTATTTTGCTCAATTTTCCACATTTTTGAGTGTTATTGGACTTTTTAGAAATCCCTAGATGTCCTCTAAATAACCTCTTTGGTTTCATCTCAATTGGAGTTTCCATGCTCAATAAAACTTCATTACAAAAAGTTGACTTTTTGTTGACTTTGAAAAGGACCTGTAATGTTTTGATCCATACCTTCCAAATGAAGCATTTTTTGAACATTCTTGTGAGACATGAAGTTGTAGAGAATTTGATTTCTTTCAAAATGAGAGGTGGTGGAAAATTTTCTGAGAAAGTATGAAGAAGTTATGCTCAGTCAAAGTTCAGTTGACTTTTCATTGGAAAACCCTAATTTGGAAAGTTTGACTTTTGAGCAAATCTTGAGTTTTCTTGATGAATCATGATCAACCCTTTATCAAATGATGAATGTGACTTCAAAATGAGGATGTTGACCAAAAATCAGGAAGTTTGATTGTATGTTGACCACAATTGACTTTTTGTCCAATACAACTGATTTTCAACCATCTGAGCAATTGTCTGAGGAAACTTGACTTGTGAGGCTTGAAACTTGACATGGAGAATCTCTGAAGCATATGAGGAGGCATGATGACCATTGGAGATGTTGGAAGTCCATCTTGATCTGAGAATTTCCAAACCCTAGTTTGGGTTGATTGTCTATGAGAGGGTTTGTCTGATCAACCCTTAAGGAATCCTTGAGTATGGATGTATGAAATGTTTTGAGAAGTAGGAGGGCAAATTTTGGGGTATGACAGTAATTTCCTTCCAAAATTTAAATCGGGGACGATGACCCCTTGACGCACAATCTATTTTAATCCATTTTCAGAAATTAATTTCGCCTATATTGTTATTGTTTCATATTTCAAGCAGCATGTGCACTTGAAATAGAGGGCCTGGGTTTGATCCTTGGAATCCTCACCTATTTTTTGGTTATTTTCCAAACTAACCATTTTCTCTTATTTTCTTTTTTTTCTTCAATATTTTTCTTTTCAATTTAATTTTTCTTCAAATATTTTTTTAAACTATCATAAAAATCACAAAAAATATTTTCCTTTTAGATTTAGGTTAATAAAACTTTTAATTAATTTTTGACATAAAAATAATTTATTTTTATCATGATTTAAATTATTTTTCATAATTAATTATTAATTAATATTTAACCTATTTTATACACTAAAATCAATCCACAAAATTCCAAAAAAATGTTTTCTTTCTTGTAATTAGGTTTACTAACCCTAAAAACATTTTTACTAATCTCCAAAATATTTTCACTAACAATTTTCTTATTATTCTGATTGTTTGTTTACTAGTTCGTATTTAAATTCTAGAAATCGATATATAGGTCGCAAGGACATTTTTGTAATAGCGTAGTTACTTTCTGTCTTTACTTTCCGCACCTCCTATTATGTATCTGCCTCAAAGCCATGTAATAGCGTAGGGCATTTACTTTCCGCACTTTACTTCCTATACTCTTTTATAAACTATCTATAAATTGTTTAGATATATGCTAACTAGGGTTAGTATGGCAAGATAAAATCAATCTTAGACAACCCTAATTCAACATTAATATATCTTAATCAAATACACTCTTTCACACATGCACCCCCCTTAGGGTATCCTTTCTTGTTGCCTTACGAATACAATGGTCTTGTCCCTCAAACGTAGGGTTACCATTAGCAAAGATGCTTACGAATAATATCATCACAAAGATCATAGTCCCACGATGACCCTCGATGTTGCCTACGAATATATGATCTCGTCCCTTGATTGTTGCCTACGAAAAGTGATGATCTTCCCTACGAATTTGGTAAGGTATCCCTACATGTTTCCTTCTATGACCATGCGATGACCCTACGATTGTCCCTTCACATCCAACGGATAAAGTTACCTACCAACTAATGGTATGGATAGCCTTATTCTAAAGGAGAAGGAAATAACAAGAAAACGACCAATCTGAGTAGGTAAATAAGACTCTATTGTTTGCTCCAATCAATCAAAATCACTTTTCACACCTCACACTTTTCAAAAACTTTTTTCAAACACTTTGTATACATTCCAATGAGAATCATTATAAAGTTAAACATTTTCCAAACAAACATTTCCGAACACTTCGTATACATTCCAATGAGAATCATTATGAAGTCAAAGTGAAATGTCTTTCAAAATACTTTCCAAATCACACACACAGAAAGCAAATTTTCAAAAGTGAGCTAAGCAACTAAGAGCCCGTAGATAACTACGGATGGAAATGATGCTAATACCTTCCCTTTTCATAATTGCCTCCCGTACTCAGAATCTAACGAAGGCCTTTTCCTGTTATTTTCACCTTCCCTTTATTGGATAAAATAAAAGTCGGTGGCGACTCTTGTTATCTGCAACAATTGTGATAAAACGCAAAACAAACAAGTCATTTCTCCCACCGTGTTACAGAACTGGCGACTCTACCGGGGAGACTACCTGAAGAGAGGCTACCTTAGGGCTATAATATCACTTTATTGTTGTCTGATTGCTTTGTATGCTTTACTTTTAAGGGATGCTTGGGTATTATATCTATGTGGGATCCTACACCCGCATACAGGTTTCCTTAGGTAAGTAGCAATAGATCATTACGACTATTAGACGTAAACCAAAATGGTCAAAATGATGGCTACATTAGTGCGACACTTTGGATGTCCTGATGCTCCTCATGTTCAATTGAGGAAGTATTTGGCGGCTGCGTGGTGTCATAAGAACTAACTCAACTTTAGAACCCCTAATTGACCCATCTTGACCATTAGAAGATAGTGAGATAGCTGGCTTCGGTGCAGACTGAGGTTGGTTGATACTCAATGCTACGCTCATTAAGATTCGACTTTCGGGATAATTCGGTCGACCATTTGGTAGTTGTACTGAAATAAAGCCTACAAGAAAGATCAATGATATGAGATTCCTAGAACCCGGTTTCTATTATAGGACACGTTGAACCAACTTAAACTCCAGTAGGGTAGACACTTATACCTCATGCAAGCCTTAAACCTAGGGTTATTGTGTGAATTGCTTGTGCTTGCTATTTAAAGATGACATCATAACATCATATCATTTCTAACTATTTCAAGGACCTAGGGATTTATCTTTGGTCTTTGTTGTAGGTTTATGGCTTCCAAGAAGACCATCCGAATCAACTTTGTGGGTATCCCTTCTCAACTCAAGGAGTTAGTCTCGGAAATTCCCGATCATGCTCAGTTCATCAATAGGCATGGTTATCAACTTGACTTGGTTACCTTCGGTTTTGAAGAAGATATGATGAGCGTCATATTCCAGTTCTTTGATCCGAAGCATCATTGCTTTACTTTCCCATATTATTAGTTCGTACCTAAAGTGGAAGAATTCTCTAAGCTACTTAGGATACCCATTCTTGATCAGATACCTTTCACCAGTTCAGAAAAAGTTCCAAGGTTTGAAGACATCGCATCAACGTTAGATCTAAAGCGGTCAGACACTGAGGACAATTGAGAGACGAGAAGTGGAGTTAAGGGATTTCTTGCTAAATTTTTTATAAAGAAAGCTCGAGAATTCTTAAAGGCTATGAGTTTCCACGCTTTCGAAGACATTTTGGCTTTGCTAATCTATGGTTTGGTGCTATTTCCTAATCCAAATCAATTTATAGACTTAAACGCCATCAAGATATTCCTCACTCATAATCCTGTGCCTACCTTACTTGGAGACATTCTGCATTCTCTCCACAATCGTACTATGAAAAGGCAAGGAACTCTCATGTGTTGCATACCTTTATTATCCAAATATCCGTTGGTGTCTCTACTTTCAAAAGGACTTGACTTTCATTTAGTGTTGTGGAGAATTCCCTAATATTCCACTCCTTGGCATAAGGGGAGGTATCACTTACAATCTTTCTCTAGCGCTACGACAGTTTGGTTACGCTCGAAAAGATGGTCCTCATAACATACTCATCCAAGGCATTGTGTTTGATTACGACAACGACCTCCAAGGTTACCGTCGAAGATTTGTGCATGCTTAGGTGAAGAAGACTGATACCAAAACCTTGGGGCATAAAAATTCCATTCCTTGGAAACCTTACCTCAAATGGGTGCGAGCTCGCGCTCAAAACCTCATGATGCCATATACTGCTATCTTGCCACTAATTATGGAACCTGTTGCTGAAGGTGACGAATCCTATACCATTATCCATCTAGATATGCCTTTTGATTTCGAAGAATTGAAGAGATCCTGGATTCAACTCAAAAAAGAAAAGGATACCTTCGAAGCCCAATGCTACGCAAGTGAGAAAAGGGTATTAGAGTTGTCGAAGCTACTTCACTAAGAGCAAGGAATCAACACCTACTTCAACACAAAGAGGAAGCGTCATGGGAGACCTAAGCTATAAGAATTTCATTTTTATTGTTTGAACTTTCATTTGTACTTGCTAAATCAACTAATAAAAAGTCTGCTCTTGTCTATTTACAAAATTTAAATTCCTAAGGTCCATGAAAACATTGCATTGCATAACATATCATAGCATGTACTCTAAAGACCGGTTTTCTCATTCTCTCACTATTTATTTCAGCAAAAATGGATCTTGATCAAACTGTCAAAGATCTCCAGGCTCAGAACGTTCAGTTCCAGGAGATGTTCACCAATTCGACTCGAGGTCAGAAAGATTTGAAAAAGTTCATCACTAAAAAGAATAAGACCATTGGCCTTATCAACCTGGGAAGAAAGCACAGAGGTCCACTCAAGGTAGTCAGACAACTTGAATTCTCAGACAAGAACGACGAAACTAAAGGAAGCGTCAAAAACAATGAAGGAAGCCATCATGAGTCTGAAAACAAAGAGGAAGACTATATGAGCGAGTAGTATCCTGACAACGAAAAGTACAAGCAACTTGAAGACCGCCTGAATGCTGTGGAGAATTTGAAAATGTCAGGGTTGAACTTTGATGATTTAAGCCTGGTTCCTAGAGTAGTAATTCCCTGCAACTTCAAGGTTTCTACCTTTGCTAAGTACGATGGCATTTCCTGCCTGAAGCTGCATCTGAAGTTCTATGTTTAGAAAATCCATCCTCATACTGAAGAAAGGAAACTGTGGATACATTTCTTTCAAGAGAGTTTGTCCAGAACACAGTTGAAGTAGTATTATCAGCTAGAGAGTACCCACATTCATACCTGGAATGATTTATCAGATGCTTTCTACAAACAATACCAGTACAATGCTGAATTGGCACCAACCCGTATGCAACTGTAGAATATGTCTATGGGCCGTGATGAGAAGTTTAAGGAGTATACTCAGAAATGGAGAGATCTAGCAGACAGAGTTCAACCACCCTTGTCTAATAGGGAATTGGTTGATATGTTCATGGGAACGCTGGAAGATCCTTTCTTCAATCATCTGATTGGAAACTCTTCAGCCGGATTCATCGAGCTGATATTGACAGGCGAACATATTGAAGCTGGAATCAAGAGCGGAAAGATTCAAGTCGAGTCATTTTCAAATGTTGCAAAGAGATCTTTTGGTAGGAAGAAAGAAGCCAATGTTGTATATGGTTAGAAGAGCCGTGACAAAGCTGATTGCAATCAATCTATGGGGGCAGTCCTGATCTCCAATCCCACACCAGTGCAACCTCAACAAGACAACGCGCATAGGTAGAACGCGCCAAGAAGACAATTTACGAAGATCAACATGTCGTTATCTCAAGCATTACAACACATGTTAAAGGCAGAGATGATTACTTTGAAGGATCCTCCTCAACACGTCAACACCTCCTCTCTGAAGTACAATCCCAATGCAAGGTATGCATACCACACCAACAGCCCAGGCACGACACCAACAACTGTTGGGCCTTGAAGAACAAGATCCAAGACATGATTGAAGCCTATGAAATTGAATTCGACCCTCCTACCGAAACTCTAAATGTGATCAATGCACCAATGCCTGACCATTGTAAAAGTGCCAACACCATTGATAATGACTCCTATGTCTTTGATGTGAGTGAGCTGACCATTCCCCTGATGACTGTCAAGAAGGATTTGTTGTAAGCCGGTTTATTTCCAGGATGTCCTGACAACTGTCGTTGGTGCGCATCTAAATCCAATGGATGTGCTGGGTTGAAGAGACATGGTCAACGTATGATGGACAACCGAGAAGTGTTATTCCTAAAAGCTCCGTCTATAGAAAGTTTGTGCAACGATGTTTCTAAAAGCCTGAAGATCGAAGACGTAAGCGAAGTCGTACCAGAAGTCTGGGATACCTTGGGGCAGCCAAGTGAGAAGTTTGATTTTATGGTGAAATATACCGCTCCTGAAAGCTACAAGATTACTATTGTAGACATCAAGGAAACCAGATGTGGAGATGGTGATTACCCCAAAGAATATGCTGATGTAAACACAATAAGGATCACTTCTGCCGATCCTGCACCTAGAGTGGTACCTCTGATTATTACCTCACCCAAATCGATTCCATATTCCTCTAACAAAGCTATACCTTGGAATTATGGAGCCAAAGTTTAATATTATGGCGTCAAGCAAGAGCCATTAACCATCGAAGACAGTACAATTGAAGTTAGTCCCGATGTTGACAATATCATCGGATCAAGCAAAGTAACTAGGACCGGAAGAGTATTTTCTTCAGATATCTCTCCTCCAAAAGACACTGTTGCACCAGTCCGTACTCTTGCTATTAAACCAACTCCCGAGGCTCGAGGGAAAGATAAAGTGACTCAACCTACTCAGACAGAAATACCAAAGGAAGTTTCTAAAGATACCTCTAAGCGAGAAATGGAGGAAATTCTGAAGATCATTAAGAAGAGCGATTGCAATGTTGTGGAGCAGTTGGGACAATCTCTGTCCAAGATATCCATGCTAGCTCTGTTGTTGTGCTCTGAGGCTCATGCCAAAGCCTTGGTAAAATTTCTGAAGAATGCTCATATACCGCAAGACACTTATGCTGACCAATTCAAAAGATGTAAACTCTACTTTCTTTGTGATGGACATTCGTCCAACTTATTCTTGCCTGCTTGGACACCCTTGGATACATGGGGCAGGCGCTGTTACCTCTACCCTGCATCAGAAGTTAAAGTACCTAGTGAAGGGGAAAATTATTACAGTATGCGGAGAAGAAGAATATATGGTAAGCCATCTACAGTCTTTCTGATACATCAAAGTAGAAGGTGAATTTGTCGAAACTCTTTGTCAAGCTTTTGAAGTAGTTCCACGATTGATGCCTGTCGACTCTCCTGTCACTCCTAAGGTTGCTAGAGTTCCACCGAAGATGGCCTCACTAAAAGATGCCAGAGCTATAGTTGAAGAAGAATGTTGTACTATTTAGGGTCAGCTACCTGATTTTTTGTTCAAATTTGACTAGACTGGTTTAGGCTTCACTACCAAAGGTCAGAAAATGATACGCCGCGAATGTGCCAATGGATCTCCTTTCCGCATCAACAAAAGTGGAGTTCATGCTATAGAAGACGATGATGGTGACTTCGACATCAACAATTGGATCTTCCCAACTCCCGACGATGGAATCAACAATTGCACGACTGAAAATGTTATACTGATCTCCTTTAGACAGGAGTAATGTTTTTTTGTTTTATGCTTTTTATACTTTTGAACAATAAACTTAAAGCCTAGTGCCTTGCCCGGGGCACCACGGCTCGTTTGTGAGGGTTATTACTTGTCATTTGCATATTTTTATTTAATAAATCATTGGACTTTTGCATTGAAATATTGTGCTCCTTGTCTTTGTTTTTTACTTTATCACCTTTTCAAAAGCTATATGTTCTTACACACACCCACGTAATAAACTGCAGATCCATATCCACTCCGGATCCCGTCGATAACAACTTTGCTTTTGCTAAATATGACTTCGATAATCTGATCTACCAAGCCGAAGATGAAGGTGAGGAAGATTGTGAGGTGCTAGGAGAACTTGCCAGACTACTACAACAAGAGGAAAAGGCTATACAGCCGCACGAAGAGCTAGTCGAAGTTGTGAATCTAGGTACCGACGAAGACAGAAAAGAAATCAAGATAGGAGCGGGTCTTGAGAACAATGTTAAGGAAAGATTGGTCCAGATGCTGTGAGATTACATCGAGATTATTGTTTGGTCCTACGAAGACATGCCAGGTTTAGATATCCATATTGTGGTACACCGACTGCCAACGAAAGAAGGTTTTCTCCCTGTGAAGCAGAAGGTTCGTCGTATGCGTCCTGAGATGTCCGAGAAAATCAAAGCTGAAGTCATGAAGCAGTTCAATGACAGTTTTTTAGCCGTTACTTCTTCTCCATAGTGGGTTGCGAACATGGTGCTCGTACCTAAGAAGAATGGCAAGGTGCGCATGTGTGTAGATTATAGTGACCTAAATAAAGCGAGCCCGAAAGACGATTTTCCGCTCCCACATATTGATGTCCTGGTTGACAATACTGCTCAGCATAAATTTTCTCCTTCATGGATGGTTTCTCCGGTTATAATCAGATCAAGATGGCTCCCGAAGACATGGAAAAGACTACTTTTGTTACACAGTGGGGCATTTTCTATTACAAAGTCATGTCGTTTGGGTTGAAGAATGTTGGCGCCACATATCAGCGTGCCATGGTAGCTTTATTCCATGATATGATCCATCACGAGATAGAGGTCTACGTCGACAACATGATAGCTCGATCACAAACTGAAGAAGAACATCTTAATCATTTGCGTAAGCTGTTTGATAGACTAAAGAAATACAAATTAAGATTAAATCCGAACAAATGTACCTTTGGAGTCAGATCCGGCAAACTCCTAGGATACGTTGTCAGTGGTAAAAGTATCGAAGTTGACCCTGCTAAGGTTAAAGCTATTCAGGAAATGCCAGCTCCCCGTACGAAGAAGGAAGTCATAGGTTTCCAAAGAGATTTGAATTAGATTGCCAGATTCATTGCACATCTAACTGCTACTTGTGAGCCAATCTTCAAACTATTGAAGAAAGATCAATTAGTGGAATAAAACGATGATTGCCAGACAGTTTTTGACAAAATCAAGGAGTACCTACTAAAACCTCATATTCTAATGCCACTAGTTGAAGGAAGACCTCTAATCATGTATTTAACAGTGTTGGAGAATTCAATAGGGGTGTATGTTGGGGCAACATGACGAGTCTGGTCGAAAAGAGCATGCAATATACTACCTTAGCAAAAAGTTTACCGATTACGAAACAAGATACTCGCTGCTCGAGAAAACTTGTCGCCCTTTGGCTTGGGATGCTCGGCAACTAAGACAATATATGTTGACTCACACTACCTTATTGATCTCTAAAATGGATCTGATAAAATACATACTCGAGAAACCTGATCTTTCCGGAAGAATAGCAAAATTGCAAATGATCTTGACCGAATACGACATTCAATACACTACCCTAAAAGCAATTAAAGGAAGTGCAGTAGCCGATCATTTGGCTCATCAAGCTATATATGATTACCAGTCTATGCATTTCGATCTCCCAAACGAGGATATCATGTTAGTCACTGATTACGAAGAGCCTGGATCAGATGAAGGACCTGAGCCAGGATCCCGATGGACCATGGCCTTTGATGGAGCTTCTAACGCACTTGGCAATGGTATTGTCACTATGATCATATCTCCCAAAGGCAGCATATACACCTTTCACCGCCAGGTTATGTTTCGACTACACCAACAATATGGATGAATATACAGCATGCATCATGGGCATCCGAGTTGCTATTGACTTGAGGATCAAATTCTTACAAGTATATGGAGACTCAACTTTGGTGATTAGTCAGATTAAGGGTGAATGGGACACAAAACGTCCAAATCTCATTCCGTATCTAGAACATATGTTGAATCTGATCCCCTATTTTGAAGAAATCACTTGGCAGACGCGTTAGCTACCATGTCATCTATGTTCAAAGTTAGATTAGACAACAAAGCTCCTCAGATTACTATTGAAAGACTAGATGAACCAGCGTACTGTTGTGAACTCGACATTGCAGGAATACAAGAGAAACCTTGGTTCCACGAAGTGAAGAGGTATCTCAAGGCTCAAGAATACTCTGAGGGGGAATCTGTCAATGATAAGAAGTTTCTAAGGAGATTTTCTGCCAAGTTCTTCTTAAGTAACGACATTCTATACAAGCGCAACCACGATCTAGATTTACTTCGGTGTGTAGATAAGAAGACAACCAAAAGAATCATGGAAGAATGGCACGAAGGCACCTTTGGCACTCATTCCAGTGGATATACGATGGCAAAGAAGATTCTGAGAGAAGGTTACTACTGGTCCACCATAGAAGCTGATTGCTATCACTATTCCCGATCTTGTCACAAATGTCAGATATACGCAGATAAAGTACATGTTCCTCTGGTACCATTGAATGTTATGACCGCTCCATGGCTTTTCGCAATGTGAGGCATTGAAATAAATGGATAAATCAAGCCAACCGCTTCTAATGGGCATCGTTTCATCCTCGTCGATATCGACTACTTTACCAAGTGGGTAGAAGCAGCCTCGTTTTCATCTGTTACCAAGAAAGTCGTAGCTCGATTCATCAAACATAATATCATCTGCTGATACGACGTCCCCGAAAGGATTATCGCACACAATGGTACTAATCTCAACAACAAAATGACCACCAAACTCAGTACACAGTTCAAGATAAAGCATCAAAACTCTTCTCCGTATTGGCCAAAGATGAATGGCACAGTGGAAGTCGCCAATAAGAACCTTAAGAAGATTATAAAGAAGATGACAGTGACATATAAGGATTGGCATGAAATGTTGCCATTTTCTCTACGGTTATTGCACTTCAGTACGAACATCTACAGGGGCAACCCCATTTTCTCTCGTGTACGGTATAGAAGCGGTTCTACCTATCGAGGTTCAGATACCCTCACTCAGAGTATTAAAGGATGCAGAGTTAGACAAAGACGAATGGGTCCAGACTCGATTTGACCATATAGACTTGATTGATGAGAAACGACTCACAACCATCTGCCATGGAAACGCATGATCAAAGCCTTCAATAAGAAAGTCAAGCACCGAGTGTACCAAGTTGGCAATCTAGTAGTCAAGTGCATCATCCTACCACAAGGTGATCCCAGGGGAAATTGGACTCCCACCTATGAGGGACCATTTGTAGTCAAGACAATATTTTTCGGCAAAGCCATGATACTGAGCACTATGGATGGAGAAGACTTCCCGCATCCTGTGAACGTGAACATATTTAAAATACTACACATAAACGAGACCTGCTAGGTCGACTGGCCTAGGATAAAATAAGGGTGTCCTAGCGAACCTAAAGGGTTCGGGAAAAAGTTAGGGACATATACAAAAAATGTACACCCAACAAGTCGAAAACCTGCAAAGGCGGCTTGGGCAAGAAAGGGTATTCCGATAGACTGAAAACCCGAAAGGACGGTCTAGGCAAAAGTTAGGGATTAAAACATATGACTATGTCTCCACGGATCATCTACAGACTACACTACTATCAGCTTCAAGATTCAAATAACACAGATAAGTCCAATCACCTTCTTCAAGCAGCAAGGAGATGAGATGTTCGAAAATATATGAGCAATAGCAGAGTTGAATCTCAATGAGATTATTTCCACATAGCTTTTATCACTTTTTTAATGCTTTCGAGAATTTCCTCTTACTAGGATACTCGTCTCTTTGTACACAAATTGCCTATCTATAGGCCCATTTTTAAAAATCAATAAAAATTCTCTTCTAAATCCGATTTTTACTTTTATCTGTTTTGGTTGCATACATCCAATGATTGCTTTGAATTATTATATGCATCTGACAATAAATATTTGTTCACAAATATACGAAAAGCGAACAGAAACGACAATTACTACAAGCTTTAGGAATTGGGATAACTACCCAAGTCACCAATACATCTGACAGAGTTAATATCACAAAAATACCCCCACAAATATCATAGAGTCATCACATCTTCAAGAATACTATACCACCATCTCATCTGCAATAGGATGGTTCACTTACAATATCTACACATGTTGTTGCTACATCAGTCCCCGAGCAGTAGTAGGTCATCAACTTTCAATTCATCACGTTAGTCCCCGAGAAGTGATCATCTCACTCATCACATTAGTCCCCGAGTAGTGATCATCTCAACTCATCACATTAGTCCCCGAGCAGTGATCATCTAACCTCATCTCAGATAAAACCAAGTCGTGGGTTTATTCTGACTCTCCTATCATTAGTATTTCCATATGGAATCTTTAATCCCATCTTCGACTACACATATCATCTCTCCGCCTACAGATTTCTGCATATCTAGTTAAGAACCAATGCATACTAATGACCTCATTCAAAGACGATTGTGGGACGCATCTTCTCTTTCAAGAAAGCTATCATGGAGTCTAACATACGACTCAATCCCCAGCATCAGCTTCCCTAGATGGAATCTATAAGCCCATCCCATTACATCGTCAGTCGACAGTTTCATTTTATACACCCAGAAGTGCAAATTTAAAGGGTACTCGAGTGTTCAAACATCTTCTACCTTCAGGTCACGAAAGGAAAGCATACCAATCTAACCCTTCAGATACAAGAATATTGAACAGGGGCAACTGTTATACCCCAAAATTTTCCCTCCTATTTTTGAGGTCAAGATGCATCTCCATACTCAAGAACTACTCAAGGGTTGATCAGACAAACCCTCTCCTAAGCAATCAACCCATAACTAGGGTTTTGTTTCTCACAAGTCAACGATGGTTTCTATTGTCTAAAGTGAGCATCATGCCTCCTCATATGTCTCAAGGTATCACCATGTCAAGTGTCAAGCCTCATGGCCTATGTTTGCTCAGTCAATTGCTCAGATGGTGGAAAATTAGTTGTATTGAACCAAAAGTCAACTATGGTTAACATACAGTCAAACTTCATCATTTTTGGTCAACATTAAGATTTTGAAGTCACATTCATCATTTGACCAAGGGTTGATCATGATTAATCAAGAAAGTTCAAAGAATGATCAAAAGTCAAAAATTTCTAAATTTTAGGGTTTCTTAAGGGAAAGTCAACAGAATTTTTATCAGGCATAACGTTCACATACTTCATCAAATTTTTTTTCCATCAAAGCTCATTTTAAAGGGAAGTCAGTTCTCTACAACTTTGTGTCTCACAAGCTTTTCCCAAAAATGCTTCATTTCAGAGTTATGGACCAAGACATTATAGGTCCTTCTAAAATAAAACAAGTGCAAGGCTGTAAATCTAAGCTTCTTGTGGTCCAAGCAACTCAATACAAGCTATCAATTTCGAAATATACTTGATTGGAAAGAGATTGGCATGATTGAAGATAAAAAATGACAATATTTGGTGTTAATTTTCAATCCAATATATTCACATCAATGCAAGATATTTCTACACTTTTGTTGACCTAAATTCTTCCTCTATAAATAGAGAACACATTCATATGCAAAGGACACGAGTTGCCGCCTCTTACAAACCCTAGAAAGTTGTCCAAAATTTCAAGTTTCTAGGGCATACTCAAAGTCAAATTTCCAGCCGTTCTCAAGCAAAACCAAGCATCCATTCATCATCCTGAAGTTGCCAGCAACCGTTCCATACTCTCACACGATCCCAAAGCAAGCCAGGAACCTCTCACTGAAGTCGACCGGTTTTTGGTAAAATATCAGATTGATTTCAATTTTCATGCATTCTTAACATATTTGATGTGTTTGTTCATATTCAGGATCCTTATTATAGTTGGTTTGATGTTTTAGATGTAAGCTTTAAGGCTTAAATCGCATTATGCCATTGCTAGGGAAATTTGGTTCAAAAGCTCCGAAACCCTAGATACAAATACTTTTAGGCCATAAGAACATCACCGTTGAACTCGCAGCCCTCGATTTTGGGGGGTATGGTCCCTCTTGATTATTTATTTTCTCTATTTTACAGGTTTCAAAAATAAGTTCGTCGGAGAAGACGACCGGAGCTAGGGATCTGGCGTCTCTCCGATCCTCTGACTTTCTTTGACCCAAGGAGGCAGGCGTGGCACAAAATGATTCGTCCATTCAAAACCCCTGGGCCCCAGCGTGTTTGGCTTTTGGTTGGTTTGATTTTCAGAAAATAGCATCCAATATATATTTATTCAATGGCATAAATTAATGGATGTATCACCGCCCTAGTGGTTAACCATGCGCGTGCTAGTCCTCTTTGTCTCTCAAGTCACGAGTTCGATCCCTGCCTTTTGCAATTTTTCAGAGTTTTCTGATTTTTTCATAGGTAGCACATACATACTTTTGGAAGCAAGGTTTTAACACCATTGGCAAATGGTGTAGCGGCGTAATTTTGAACCTGTGACCCTCAGGTCACGAGCTCAAAACCTTCCAGGGCCAAACCAATTTCTTACCAACTATTTTCTTAACTTTTTCTTATTTCTTTTAATTTTCAACTTATTTTTATTCTTTTCACAAATTATTTTCACTATTATAAAAAACCCTAAAAAATATTTTTATCTTAGATTTAGGTTTGAAAAATGTTTATTTAATTTTAGACACAAAAATATTTTATTTTTATTTTCACTTAAAATTATTTTCATAACTAATTTCTAATTAATTTAGAATTAGGTTTTCTTTATTAAAATCAATTCCAAAAAATACCAAAAAATATTTTTCTTTAATAATTAGGGCTTAGAATATTTTCATAATTATTAAAACATTTTTCTAATTATTTATTTATTATTTTTGCCTTTAAATAGTAGAAATCGATGTATAGAGGTCGCAAGGATATTTTTGTAATTGCGTAGATTTACTTTCTCACACATTTACTTTTCCGCACCTCTAATTATGAATCTTCCCCAAAGCCATGTAACAGTGTAGGACCTTTACTTTCCGCACCTCTATTTTTTGTACATATATTAACTGCTTAGATGTATGGCTAATAGGACTGTATGGCAAGACAAAAATCAAACTTAGATCACCATAATCTCCAAGATAACATATCTGAATCAATACACTTTTCACACTTGCACCCCTAGGTTATTCTCTCTTGTTGCCTTACGTATAAACAATGGTCATGTCCCTCGAACGTAGGGTTACCATTAGCAAAAAGTCCCTCGATTCAAAAATCATCACAAAGATCACAGTCCCCTGATGATCCTCCAATTGTTGCTTACGAATATATGATCTCGTCCCTCGGTTGTTGCCTACAAATAAGTGATGATCGTCCATTCGAATTGCTAAGGTACCCTTACATGTTACCTTCAATGACCATACGATGACCTTATGCCTGTCCCTTCACATCCAACGGATAAAGTTACCAACCAACTAATGGTATGGATAGCGCAATCCTAAAGGAGAAGGAAAATAACAAGAGACGACCCTTCTGAGTAGGTAATAAGACTTTAAATTGCTTGCTCCAATCCAATCAAAAAAATGCTTTTCACACTTCACACTCTTTCCAAAATATTTTCAAACAAACACTTTGTATACATTCATACGAGAATCATTATAAAGTTACATTTTTCAAAACAAATATTTTCAAAACACTTCGTATACATTCTTGAGGACTGATACAAGAATCATTACGAAGTTAAAGCAAAATATCTTTCAAAATAATTTTCAAATCACATACACACAAAAGCAAGTTTCAAAAAGTGAACTATAGCAATTAAGAGCCCGTAGATAACTACGGATAGAAAGGGTGCTAATACCTTCCCTTTTCATAATTACCTCCCAAACTCAGAATCGATAAAAGGTCTTTTTCCCGTTCTTTTCACATTTCCTTTATTGGATAAAAGAAAAGTCGGTGACGACTCTTGCTATCCGCAACATTTGCAATGAAACGCAAAACAAACAAGTCAGTTCTCCCACCGTGTTACAGAACTAGCGACTCTACTGGGGAGACTATCCGAATCAAGTTCATGGGTATACCTTCTCAACTCAAGGAGTTAGTTTCAAAAGTTCCCTATCACGCTCAGTTCGTCAAAAGGCATGGTTATCTGCTTGACTTTGTTATCTCCGGTTTTGAAGAAGACATGATGAGCATCGTATTCTAGTTCTTTAATCTGAAGCATCATTGCTTTACCTTCCTAGACTATCAGTTGGTACCTAAAATGTAAGAATTATCTAAGCTACTTGGGATACCTATCCTTAATCAAATACCATTCACCGGTTCAGAAAAAGTTCCAAAGTTTGAAGACACCGCATCAGCTCTACATCTAAAGCGGTCAAACATTGAAGCTAATTAGGAAACAAGAAGTGGAGTTAAGGGTTTGCTTTCTAAGTTTTTTATAA
Source organism: Vicia sativa (assembly GCA_021764765.1). NCBI lineage: Eukaryota > Viridiplantae > Streptophyta > Magnoliopsida > Fabales > Fabaceae > Vicia > Vicia sativa. Next base: position 38,848,285 of record CM038794.1, read on the forward strand.
AGAAAGCTCGAGAATTCTTAAAGGCTATGATTTTCCACGCTTTCGAAGATACTTTGGCTTTGCTAATCTATGGTTTGGTGCTATTTCCCAATCCTGATCAATTTATGGACGTGAACGCCATTAAAATATTCCTCACTCATAATCATGTGCCTACCTTACTCGGAGATATTCTACATTCTCTCCACACTTGTACTATGAAATGACAAGAGACTCTCATGTGTTGCATACAGTTATTATACAGGTGGTTTATTTCGCACCTTCCTCGATCAGTGATGAAGAATGAACAAGGTGTGAAGTGGTCTCAAAGGTTGATGTCACTTTCTCACTCAGATATTCGTTGGTGTCTCTACTCTAAAAATGACTTCACTTTCATTGAGCGTTGTGGGGAATTCCCCAATGTACCACTCCTTGGCATAAGGGGATGTATCACTTATAACCCTTCTCTAGTGCTACGACAATTTGGTTATGCTCGAAGAGATGGTCCTCATGATATGCTTATACAAGGCATTGTATTGGACTACAACAACGATCTCCATGGTTACCACCGAGGATTTGTACACGCTTGGGGCATGGTGAAGAAGGTTGATACCAAGACTTTGGGTCATAAAAATTCCATTCCTTGGGAACCTTACCTCAAATGGGTACGGGCTCGTGCTCAAAATCTCATGATGCCATATGCTGCTACTCTACCAGTAATTATTGAACCTGTTGTTGAAGGCGATGAATATTATACCATTCTTTATCCAAATATGACTACCGATTTCAAAGAACTGAAGAGATCATGGATTCAACCTAAAGAAGAAAGGGATACATTCGAAACTCAATGCTATGCAAGCGAGAAAAGAGTATTAGAGATGACAAAGCTAATTCATGAGGAACAAAGCATTAACAACTATGTCAACACAAAGAGGAAGCGTCCATAGGAGGCTTAAGGCATTAGGAGTCTTACTTTTTGAAGTTTTAATCAAACTAATAGAAAGTTTGTTCTTGTTTGTTTACCAAATTTAAATTCCCCTTGAAAATATTGCATAACATTGCATATCATAGCATATCATTTCATAACAGGTAATCTGAAGAGCAACAAAACTGAAGGAAGTGTCAAGGTAAATGAAGTAAGCCATCATGGGTATCAAGAAGAAGAGGAAGAAGACTATATGAACGAGCAGTATCCTCCTGACAACGAGAAGTATAAGCAACTTGAAGATCGTCTGAGTGCTGTGGAAAATCTGAAAATGTCAAGACTAAACTTTGATGATTTAAGCATGGTGCATGTAGTGGTCATTCCCTGCAAGTTCAAAGTTCCTAATTTTGCTAAGTATGATGGAATTTCTTGTCTGAAGCTTCATCTAAATTCCTATGTTCAGAAGATTCAACCACACACTACTAACAAGAAATTATGGATGCATTTCTTTCAAGAGAGTCTGTCCGAAGCACAGATAGAGTGGTATTATCAGCTAGAAAATACCCACATTCATACTTGGAATGATTTGGCAGATGCTTTCTACAAATAGTACCAGTATAATTCTGAATTGGCAGTAACCCGCATGCAACAACAGAATATGTCTATAGGTCGTGATGAGAAGTTCAAAGAGTACGCCAAGAAATGGAGAGAGCTAGCAGGAAGAGTCCATCCACCCTTGTCTAATAGGGAATTGGTTGATATGTTCATGGGAACACTGTTAGGTCCATTCTTCAATCATCTGATAAGAAATTCCTCAGTCGGATTCACCGAGCTGATACTCATAGGAGAATATATTGAAGCTGGAATCGAGAGTGGAAAGATTCAAGTCGAGACATGTTTAAATGCTGCGAAGAGATCTTTTGGTGGGAAGAAAGAAGCCAATGTTGTGTATGGTTGTTATACCCCAAAATTTTCTCTCCTATTTCCCAAGTTAATCCATATCTCTATACTCAAGAACTTCTCAAGGCTTGACCAAATAAACCCTCTCCTAAGCAATCAACCCACAACCAAGGTTTTGATTCTGCCAAATCAAAAATGAGTTCTAATTCCTCAAGTGGTCATAATACCTCCTCATATGTCTCAAGGTATGACCATGTCAAGTTTCAAGCCTCACAACTCCAGTTTGCTCAGTCAATTGCTCAGATGGTTGAAAATTAGTTATATTAGACAAAAAGTTAATTGTGGTTAACATACAGTCAAACTCCATCATTTTTGGTCAACATTAAGATTTTGGAATCACAATCATCATTTGATCAAGGGTTGATCATGATTCATCAAGAAAACTCAAGATTTAATCAAAAGTCAAAGTTTCCAAATTAGGGTTTTTGGACAAAAAGTCAACAGAACTTTGACCTAGCATAACTTTCACATAATTTATCATAAATTTTTCCACCAAAGCTCATTTTGAAGAGAATTCAATTCTCTACAACTTCACGTCTTACAAGCTTTGGCAAAATGCTTCATTTGGAAGTTATGGATCAAGAGATTATAAGCTCTTCTAAAAGTCAATAAAAAGTCATCTTTTTGCAAAGAAGTGTACATGAACATGGAAACTTCAATGAAGATGAAAAAAAAGTGTTTAGAGGACATCTTAAGCTTTCTAAAAAGTCCAAGAACACTTCAAAATGTTGAGAATTGAGCAAGATACAAGTTGTGCAAGTTTGGCATTTTTAAAGAAGTGCATGAAGAGAAATACTAAGCAAATTCAATTTTTTTCTTCCAAATGAGCCTATATTTCTTTGATTCAAACTTGTTTCTGATATTGCCAAGGACTTCTAAAGCCCATTTGCACGCCATGCTTGCAATTATTTTATTTATTTTTTATTAATTCAAATATAATTAAAATAAAATGCAAAAAATCAAATAAATAAGTGCAAGGCTTATTTTTCAGCATTCTTGAGATCCAAGTTACTCATCTATAGCTGTCAATTTCGAAATATATTGATTGGCATGTGATTGGAGAAAATTTGGAAGTTTTTGATGCAAATAGGAAAGATTAAAGAATCAAATATTTTCTCATTGAATGGAATATATTCTTGACACAATTCTTGACCTAATTGAGTCCTCTATATATTCACAAGGTTTCCATACCCTAATGGACGAATTTTTTGCAACCAAGAACCCTAGACAAACTCAAAAAAACCTTGGCATCCAAGCAACCTAGCAGTCAAGGTTTCAGGCCAATTCAATCAATTCCAAGCATTCCAATAAATTCCTCATCGCTTCCTAAATCAATCCAAGCCATCACAAGTCACCAACACCTCCAGAATCACAACATTAGTGATCACGGTTTTTACAAGCTTTCTCAAAATTGATTTCATACATACACTCATATTTAACATGTTTTGATTGCATATTTGTGTTCATATTGATGTTTCAAAGCTGTCTGTATGGTTTAATTCAAGTTTAATTGCATGAGTCGTAAGTTGCCATTGTTAGGGTTCATGGTCTCGAATTGGGGTTTTCCAAAATAGAAAAAATTGGACAAAACTAAGGGCATGGTTGTGCTCAGAGGATCAATTCCAATCGATCCATGGTTTCATAGCAAATTTATATTGCATATTTTTTGATTTTGAATTGTGCAAGGATATAGATATAGACGTTGTCCGTAGGTAAAACATTTACCCACAAGAAGGTCGTGGGTAATTGTAATACGGTGAACTGACTTTGAGATTTTTGTATCGCAAATGTGCGGATAGCAAGAGTCGCCACCGACTTTTCTTTTATCCAATTAAGGGAAGGTGAAAAGAACAGGAAAACACCTTCGTTAGATTATGAGTAAGGGAGAAGGTTATGAAAAGGGAAGGTATTAGCACCCCTTTTCATCCGTAGTTATCTACGGGCTCTTAGTTGCTCTTAGATCACTTTAAAATTGTGCTTTCTTGTGTGTTTGACAAAAATGTTTTGAAAAGGCATTTCGTTTTGACTTTGTAATGATTCATGTAGGAATGTATACAAAGTGTTCGGAAATGTTTTGTTTTTGAAAAGAATTTGAACTTTGACAAAAAGTGTGAGGTGCGAAAAGTATTTGATAGAGCAAGCAACTAAAAGTCTTATTACCTACTCAGAATGGTCGTTTTCGTGTTGTTTTACGTTCCTTTAGAATAGTGCTATCCATACCATTAGTTGGTAAGTAACCCCATTCGTTGGATGTAAGCGGGACATTCGAAGGGACATCGGATGGTCACAGAAGGCAACTTGTAGGAAGTATCCTAACACATTCGAAGGGACTATCATCATTTTTCGTAGGCGGCAATCGAGGGTCAAGATCATGTATTCGTAGGCGACATCGTGGGTCTATGATCTTTGTATCGAAGGGACTATGATGATTTGTTTTGAAGGCAATGGTGCTAGGATACCTCTACGTTCGAGGGACTTGACCATTTATTCGAAAGGCAACGAGAGAGAATTACTCTAGGGGGTGCATGTGTGAAAAGAGTGTGTTGAATTCAGATATTTTATCTTAGAATTATGAGTGACCTATGTCCAATTTTATCTTTCCATACACGCCTAATTACTAGCAGTTTATAGGGTGCGGAAAGTAAATAGCGGAAATGTAAAGTGCGGAAAGATAAAGTCCTACGCTATTACATGGCTTTGGGGCAGTTACATAATAAGAGTGCGGAAAGTAAAGGTCCTAATTAAACTATTACACCCCATAGGCAGTTACATAATTGAAATAGAAAAGCAAGAAAAATCGTCCGAAACGTTACAACCTGTAAACAGATACATAATCGGAAAACAAGAGAAATTGCATAAGAAGAAAATGTTAGTAAAAAAAAAATATTTTTGAATGAGGAAAAAGGTTTTATGTTAGAAATGACAACAATATGATAAGATAAATTTTTGGTAATTTTCTGGATCGTTTTGGTAATTTAAAAACAATTAAAAGTCAAATTAACGATTAATTGGTAATTAAATAAAATATGCATGCAAAAATATTAATTTTAATGCTAAAAATTAAATAAGTATTTTTCTGATAATAATGCAAAAAAGAAATATTTTTGGGGTTTTTTAGATGCATGATAAAAAATATTGAAGATAAATTAAATTAGATGAAAAAATATTAAGAAAATAGAAAAAAATATGTTAGTTTTCAATGAAGCAAAAAATATTTGGTCTTGCCAGGATTCGAACCGGTGTCCCTTGCTTCACACACGCGTTGCCATGACCAACTGAACTAGAGCGTCCACGTGTTTAAGAATTGAAACGAATATGTTTTAAGCGTAAACGCCTTCTGATTGCCCAGAACACGCGCGAAGAGCATCGTCTTCTTCGTTTGAAAATTCAAACACTTAGCGTCGGTCTCACTCGACGCTATGGCCCCTGCAAAAATCAAAAATCCAGTACAAGCAATATAAATGTAATTCAAAGCCATGGTTCAATTGGAAACATCGTTCTGAACACGATGGTGGTATTGGTTTTGTCCAATTTTACGGATTTAGGGAAACCCTAATTCGACCCAGAAAACCCAAACAATGGTGATTCTCGTTCCAGGCCATTAAAATGCAATTAAATCATCCAGAAAGCTTGCAAACTTTGTTCTAAACACAAAACAAACGTCAAAACATGTTAAAGATGCATGAATAACAGAATTCGATTTTGGAAAAAGTATGAACAAACCAAAACTGGATTTCGTGATTCTTGATGGTTTTGAGAGTTGTCAAGGTCTGGAATGATTTAGGAGACTTCAAGGAATGTGTTTGGATGCTTGGTGTGACACCCCAAATAATTCGGTAATTAAATAATTACGATTTTTAATTATTAATTTAATTGAGAATGTAATTTATTAATATATTGAATTATTGAGATTAAATATGGATTTATTGGAAGTATGTTGGGTAAAGTGGGGTGTGAGGAGTAAAAGACTCTACTCACATTAATTGATTTATTTTAATTATGTTAAAAAGGAATAAAAGGAATTTAATAAGGAAAGGAGTCATTTTTGGAGAAAACAAGATACGTGAAGTGAGAAGAGGAGAAAAGAAGGAAGAAGACCTAGAAGCGTCAGAATTCGAAGAACCCACAAGGTAAGGGGTGATTTCGATTGATTATTGCTTATTATAGGTTTTGATTTTGATACTATAGATCAAAGTATGTTAGGAAACCTTAGTTTGGGAATTTCTAGGTTTCCATGGATGTATACTTAATTGTGTCAGATTGTGTCAGATGGTGTCAGATTGTGTCTGTTTGTGTCAGAATATGTATTGAAAACAATTAGAGTGTCAGTAGATGAAAAGAAATGATGGAAATATGTTGTTTGATGTGATAATGATGCCAATAGGATGTGGTTTAGTGTTTTCCATGTTGGGATTCGTATGGACAAGTTGTGTTTGATTGAGAATGAAGGAATGCTGTCAAAAGTGCAGGAAATGGCTTTTTAACACGTGGGAACCGGTTCCCAGTGGGGAGGAACCGGGTTCCACATTGAAAATTTGTGAAAAACTGGAAAAATGTACTCAGGAACCGGTTCCTGTATGGGTAGGAACCGGGTTCCCATACAATTTTCCAGAAACGTGAAAATTGAACTTTCAGGAACCGGTTCTTGTATGTGTAGGAACCGGGTTCTGCCTTAATTTTTTTGAAAAATGTCAAACTTTGAAAATTCATAACTTTCAAACCGTAAGTCCGTTTTGAGCGTCGTTTTGGACGTTATTTCCTAAATTTAATGCTCTATTTCATGAAATGAATATATTTTCCAAAACTTGAAGTTATTTTGAAAATGAGCCAAATTCCGAGATAGGTGACTTTTGACTGACGCATATTGATGTGTATGTAGCAGAGATCCTGTGTTGATGGACGTATTGGTATTGTATGGATGAAAAACATGTTTATGTTGCTAATGATGGTGTGCATGATCGTTGAGATATCATGTTTTGGTTTTGATTCGGTTTAGGATAATCGGTGTGTTCATGATTGTATTGATACCATGTGTTTTGTTGGTGTGGTATATGCCTGATAGTTATTGATCTTAGTTGTTGTTGTTGTGGTATATACTGGTGAATAGTCTTACCAATTGAAGGGTAAGTGTTTGGAATATTATGCTTTGTGATGATTTATTTCATGATAGTTGATGATATCATGTTGTGGTTGTTGATGGTTTATGATGTCTGATATGGTCATAATCTGTGTTGATGTTGCATGCTAGAGATGTGCGTGCATATGCATTGTTTGTTGAAGTTAATTCCCATTGTGCGGAATTTGACTTGGATTGCCGATAACCGATACCCGAGTGAAGATGGATGGTTAGGCTGGATTCGTGTCCGGGTGGTTATGGACGAATCGATGGTACTGTATCCGGTTGATGATGGATCAGAGTTGGGTGACTTGGTCACGTGTCGGTACCGCATGCATTGAGTCTGCATTGTATTTGCATGGAGTTGTAACATGTTAGGATGTCTTCCAGTGTTACTCTTCTTTGATTGTTATGAATATGCATGATGAATGTGGTTGTGTGTGTGAATCTGAATTTATGCCAAGTGGGTGAAGTAATATGCTTGTGATATATTATTGATTGAAAGACTTATAATATGCTTTAATTATGAGAAGTCTCACCCTTACTTTACCATTTCAGATTAAGGTTAGCAGCTGAAGAGTCGGTGAGGATGGCTCTAGAGCTTATCGTTAGTCCGCGTGTCAGTGTCATGCTCTGATTAGATTGTAACACTGGGGAACGTTAGATGAGGAATTAGACATTGGTTTATTGTTTAATTAAAATTTTGTTGGGAATACAATGATTGAATTATTCCGTTTTGGTGATGATATTTTCCGCTGTGTAAGACATGGTCTTAATTTGACTGAATTATTGAAAATGTTGATCCTCAGTGTAGCATGGCTACTGTTTGAATGAAGGTTATTTTATTTATTAATTGTGACATCCCTCATTATACTGTGTTAACTCTGATTAAAGCTGAATTAGATATTAAATCAATTGATATATTCGGGGTATTTAGATGGGGTGTTACACTTGGAATTGGCTTAATCGAAGCAAAACTATGGCTGCAAGTTGCTTCAAGAACACGGTTTTTTGGCTTTAGGTTAGGGTTCCTCCAAGAAATTTTTCTATTCTTTCTTATGTTGTATGCATTGTATATTTATAATGGATGGATTTTGGGCTGAATTCAAGAGCAAATATTGATCAATCAATGTAAAAAATATTTGATTTTGTATGAAATCAAATCTTCCTTTTTTGATCCAATTTCAATCAATTTCTTGCCAAATCAATGTAAATTTCGAAATTTGCCAGCTTGTATGAGTTGCTTGGATCTCAAGAATGAGAGAAAAATCAACTTTGCATTTAATTTTGATTTTATACCTTATTTTTTAATTTAATTTGTTTTTAAATGAATAAAATTCAAATTAAATAGAAAAATAAAGACAAAATTCATGGCATTGGGCTTGGAGGTTCCAAATAAGATAAGGAACAAGTTTAAACCAAGAAAAACTAGGCCCATTTCCAAAATTTTGGATTTTGACAAGTATCTCTCTTTGTGCACATCTTCAAAAATGCCCAACTTGTGCAAGGTGTATTTTGCTCAATTTTCCACATTTTTGAGTGTTATTGGACTTTTTAGAAATCCCTAGATGTCCTCTAAATAACCTCTTTGGTTTCATCTCAATTGGAGTTTCCATGCTCAATAAAACTTCATTACAAAAAGTTGACTTTTTGTTGACTTTGAAAAGGACCTGTAATGTTTTGATCCATACCTTCCAAATGAAGCATTTTTTGAACATTCTTGTGAGACATGAAGTTGTAGAGAATTTGATTTCTTTCAAAATGAGAGGTGGTGGAAAATTTTCTGAGAAAGTATGAAGAAGTTATGCTCAGTCAAAGTTCAGTTGACTTTTCATTGGAAAACCCTAATTTGGAAAGTTTGACTTTTGAGCAAATCTTGAGTTTTCTTGATGAATCATGATCAACCCTTTATCAAATGATGAATGTGACTTCAAAATGAGGATGTTGACCAAAAATCAGGAAGTTTGATTGTAAGTTGACCACAATTGACTTTTTGTCCAATACAACTGATTTTCAACCATCTGAGCAATTGTCTGAGGAAACTTGACTTGTGAGGCTTGAAACTTGACATGGAGAATCTCTGAAGCATATGAGGAGGCATGATGACCATTGGAGATGTTGGAAGTCCATCTTGATCTGAGAATTTCCAAACCCTAGTTTGGGTTGATTGTCTATGAGAGGGTTTGTCTGATCAACCCTTAAGGAATCCTTGAGTATGGATGTATGAAATGTTTTGAGAAGTAGGAGGGCAAATTTTGGGGTATGACAGTAATTTCCTTCCAAAATTTAAATCGGGGACGATGACCCCTTGACGCACAATCTATTTTAATCCATTTTCAGAAATTAATTTCGCCTATATTGTTATTGTTTCATATTTCAAGCAGCATGTGCACTTGAAATAGAGGGCCTGGGTTTGATCCTTGGAATCCTCACCTATTTTTTGGTTATTTTCCAAACTAACCATTTTCTCTTATTTTCTTTTTTTTCTTCAATATTTTTCTTTTCAATTTAATTTTTCTTCAAATATTTTTTTAAACTATCATAAAAATCACAAAAAATATTTTCCTTTTAGATTTAGGTTAATAAAACTTTTAATTAATTTTTGACATAAAAATAATTTATTTTTATCATGATTTAAATTATTTTTCATAATTAATTATTAATTAATATTTAACCTATTTTATACACTAAAATCAATCCACAAAATTCCAAAAAAATGTTTTCTTTCTTGTAATTAGGTTTACTAACCCTAAAAACATTTTTACTAATCTCCAAAATATTTTCACTAACAATTTTCTTATTATTCTGATTGTTTGTTTACTAGTTCGTATTTAAATTCTAGAAATCGATATATAGGTCGCAAGGACATTTTTGTAATAGCGTAGTTACTTTCTGTCTTTACTTTCCGCACCTCCTATTATGTATCTGCCTCAAAGCCATGTAATAGCGTAGGGCATTTACTTTCCGCACTTTACTTCCTATACTCTTTTATAAACTATCTATAAATTGTTTAGATATATGCTAACTAGGGTTAGTATGGCAAGATAAAATCAATCTTAGACAACCCTAATTCAACATTAATATATCTTAATCAAATACACTCTTTCACACATGCACCCCCTTAGGGTATCCTTTCTTGTTGCCTTACGAATACAATGGTCTTGTCCCTCAAACGTAGGGTTACCATTAGCAAAGATGCTTACGAATAATATCATCACAAAGATCATAGTCCCACGATGACCCTCGATGTTGCCTACGAATATATGATCTCGTCCCTTGATTGTTGCCTACGAAAAGTGATGATCTTCCCTACGAATTTGGTAAGGTATCCCTACATGTTTCCTTCTATGACCATGCGATGACCCTACGATTGTCCCTTCACATCCAACGGATAAAGTTACCTACCAACTAATGGTATGGATAGCCTTATTCTAAAGGAGAAGGAAATAACAAGAAAACGACCAATCTGAGTAGGTAAATAAGACTCTATTGTTTGCTCCAATCAATCAAAATCACTTTTCACACCTCACACTTTTCAAAAACTTTTTTCAAACACTTTGTATACATTCCAATGAGAATCATTATAAAGTTAAACATTTTCCAAACAAACATTTCCGAACACTTCGTATACATTCCAATGAGAATCATTATGAAGTCAAAGTGAAATGTCTTTCAAAATACTTTCCAAATCACACACACAGAAAGCAAATTTTCAAAAGTGAGCTAAGCAACTAAGAGCCCGTAGATAACTACGGATGGAAATGATGCTAATACCTTCCCTTTTCATAATTGCCTCCCGTACTCAGAATCTAACGAAGGCCTTTTCCTGTTATTTTCACCTTCCCTTTATTGGATAAAATAAAAGTCGGTGGCGACTCTTGTTATCTGCAACAATTGTGATAAAACGCAAAACAAACAAGTCATTTCTCCCACCGTGTTACAGAACTGGCGACTCTACCGGGGAGACTACCTGAAGAGAGGCTACCTTAGGGCTATAATATCACTTTATTGTTGTCTGATTGCTTTGTATGCTTTACTTTTAAGGGATGCTTGGGTATTATATCTATGTGGGATCCTACACCCGCATAACAGGTTTCCTTAGGTAAGTAGCAATAGATCATTACGACTATTAGACGTAAACCAAAATGGTCAAAATGATGGCTACATTAGTGCGACACTTTGGATGTCCTGATGCTCCTCATGTTCAATTGAGGAAGTATTTGGCGGCTGCGTGGTGTCATAAGAACTAACTCAACTTTAGAACCCCTAATTGACCCATCTTGACCATTAGAAGATAGTGAGATAGCTGGCTTCGGTGCAGACTGAGGTTGGTTGATACTCAATGCTACGCTCATTAAGATTCGACTTTCGGGATAATTCGGTCGACCATTTGGTAGTTGTACTGAAATAAAGCCTACAAGAAAGATCAATGATATGAGATTCCTAGAACCCGGTTTCTATTATAGGACACGTTGAACCAACTTAAACTCCAGTAGGGTAGACACTTATACCTCATGCAAGCCTTAAACCTAGGGTTATTGTGTGAATTGCTTGTGCTTGCTATTTAAAGATGACATCATAACATCATATCATTTCTAACTATTTCAAGGACCTAGGGATTTATCTTTGGTCTTTGTTGTAGGTTTATGGCTTCCAAGAAGACCATCCGAATCAACTTTGTGGGTATCCCTTCTCAACTCAAGGAGTTAGTCTCGGAAATTCCCGATCATGCTCAGTTCATCAATAGGCATGGTTATCAACTTGACTTGGTTACCTTCGGTTTTGAAGAAGATATGATGAGCGTCATATTCCAGTTCTTTGATCCGAAGCATCATTGCTTTACTTTCCCATATTATTAGTTCGTACCTAAAGTGGAAGAATTCTCTAAGCTACTTAGGATACCCATTCTTGATCAGATACCTTTCACCAGTTCAGAAAAAGTTCCAAGGTTTGAAGACATCGCATCAACGTTAGATCTAAAGCGGTCAGACACTGAGGACAATTGAGAGACGAGAAGTGGAGTTAAGGGATTTCTTGCTAAATTTTTTATAAAGAAAGCTCGAGAATTCTTAAAGGCTATGAGTTTCCACGCTTTCGAAGACATTTTGGCTTTGCTAATCTATGGTTTGGTGCTATTTCCTAATCCAAATCAATTTATAGACTTAAACGCCATCAAGATATTCCTCACTCATAATCCTGTGCCTACCTTACTTGGAGACATTCTGCATTCTCTCCACAATCGTACTATGAAAAGGCAAGGAACTCTCATGTGTTGCATACCTTTATTATCCAAATATCCGTTGGTGTCTCTACTTTCAAAAGGACTTGACTTTCATTTAGTGTTGTGGAGAATTCCCTAATATTCCACTCCTTGGCATAAGGGGAGGTATCACTTACAATCTTTCTCTAGCGCTACGACAGTTTGGTTACGCTCGAAAAGATGGTCCTCATAACATACTCATCCAAGGCATTGTGTTTGATTACGACAACGACCTCCAAGGTTACCGTCGAAGATTTGTGCATGCTTAGGTGAAGAAGACTGATACCAAAACCTTGGGGCATAAAAATTCCATTCCTTGGAAACCTTACCTCAAATGGGTGCGAGCTCGCGCTCAAAACCTCATGATGCCATATACTGCTATCTTGCCACTAATTATGGAACCTGTTGCTGAAGGTGACGAATCCTATACCATTATCCATCTAGATATGCCTTTTGATTTCGAAGAATTGAAGAGATCCTGGATTCAACTCAAAAAAGAAAAGGATACCTTCGAAGCCCAATGCTACGCAAGTGAGAAAAGGGTATTAGAGTTGTCGAAGCTACTTCACTAAGAGCAAGGAATCAACACCTACTTCAACACAAAGAGGAAGCGTCATGGGAGACCTAAGCTATAAGAATTTCATTTTTATTGTTTGAACTTTCATTTGTACTTGCTAAATCAACTAATAAAAAGTCTGCTCTTGTCTATTTACAAAATTTAAATTCCTAAGGTCCATGAAAACATTGCATTGCATAACATATCATAGCATGTACTCTAAAGACCGGTTTTCTCATTCTCTCACTATTTATTTCAGCAAAAATGGATCTTGATCAAACTGTCAAAGATCTCCAGGCTCAGAACGTTCAGTTCCAGGAGATGTTCACCAATTCGACTCGAGGTCAGAAAGATTTGAAAAAGTTCATCACTAAAAAGAATAAGACCATTGGCCTTATCAACCTGGGAAGAAAGCACAGAGGTCCACTCAAGGTAGTCAGACAACTTGAATTCTCAGACAAGAACGACGAAACTAAAGGAAGCGTCAAAAACAATGAAGGAAGCCATCATGAGTCTGAAAACAAAGAGGAAGACTATATGAGCGAGTAGTATCCTGACAACGAAAAGTACAAGCAACTTGAAGACCGCCTGAATGCTGTGGAGAATTTGAAAATGTCAGGGTTGAACTTTGATGATTTAAGCCTGGTTCCTAGAGTAGTAATTCCCTGCAACTTCAAGGTTTCTACCTTTGCTAAGTACGATGGCATTTCCTGCCTGAAGCTGCATCTGAAGTTCTATGTTTAGAAAATCCATCCTCATACTGAAGAAAGGAAACTGTGGATACATTTCTTTCAAGAGAGTTTGTCCAGAACACAGTTGAAGTAGTATTATCAGCTAGAGAGTACCCACATTCATACCTGGAATGATTTATCAGATGCTTTCTACAAACAATACCAGTACAATGCTGAATTGGCACCAACCCGTATGCAACTGTAGAATATGTCTATGGGCCGTGATGAGAAGTTTAAGGAGTATACTCAGAAATGGAGAGATCTAGCAGACAGAGTTCAACCACCCTTGTCTAATAGGGAATTGGTTGATATGTTCATGGGAACGCTGGAAGATCCTTTCTTCAATCATCTGATTGGAAACTCTTCAGCCGGATTCATCGAGCTGATATTGACAGGCGAACATATTGAAGCTGGAATCAAGAGCGGAAAGATTCAAGTCGAGTCATTTTCAAATGTTGCAAAGAGATCTTTTGGTAGGAAGAAAGAAGCCAATGTTGTATATGGTTAGAAGAGCCGTGACAAAGCTGATTGCAATCAATCTATGGGGGCAGTCCTGATCTCCAATCCCACACCAGTGCAACCTCAACAAGACAACGCGCATAGGTAGAACGCGCCAAGAAGACAATTTACGAAGATCAACATGTCGTTATCTCAAGCATTACAACACATGTTAAAGGCAGAGATGATTACTTTGAAGGATCCTCCTCAACACGTCAACACCTCCTCTCTGAAGTACAATCCCAATGCAAGGTATGCATACCACACCAACAGCCCAGGCACGACACCAACAACTGTTGGGCCTTGAAGAACAAGATCCAAGACATGATTGAAGCCTATGAAATTGAATTCGACCCTCCTACCGAAACTCTAAATGTGATCAATGCACCAATGCCTGACCATTGTAAAAGTGCCAACACCATTGATAATGACTCCTATGTCTTTGATGTGAGTGAGCTGACCATTCCCCTGATGACTGTCAAGAAGGATTTGTTGTAAGCCGGTTTATTTCCAGGATGTCCTGACAACTGTCGTTGGTGCGCATCTAAATCCAATGGATGTGCTGGGTTGAAGAGACATGGTCAACGTATGATGGACAACCGAGAAGTGTTATTCCTAAAAGCTCCGTCTATAGAAAGTTTGTGCAACGATGTTTCTAAAAGCCTGAAGATCGAAGACGTAAGCGAAGTCGTACCAGAAGTCTGGGATACCTTGGGGCAGCCAAGTGAGAAGTTTGATTTTATGGTGAAATATACCGCTCCTGAAAGCTACAAGATTACTATTGTAGACATCAAGGAAACCAGATGTGGAGATGGTGATTACCCCAAAGAATATGCTGATGTAAACACAATAAGGATCACTTCTGCCGATCCTGCACCTAGAGTGGTACCTCTGATTATTACCTCACCCAAATCGATTCCATATTCCTCTAACAAAGCTATACCTTGGAATTATGGAGCCAAAGTTTAATATTATGGCGTCAAGCAAGAGCCATTAACCATCGAAGACAGTACAATTGAAGTTAGTCCCGATGTTGACAATATCATCGGATCAAGCAAAGTAACTAGGACCGGAAGAGTATTTTCTTCAGATATCTCTCCTCCAAAAGACACTGTTGCACCAGTCCGTACTCTTGCTATTAAACCAACTCCCGAGGCTCGAGGGAAAGATAAAGTGACTCAACCTACTCAGACAGAAATACCAAAGGAAGTTTCTAAAGATACCTCTAAGCGAGAAATGGAGGAAATTCTGAAGATCATTAAGAAGAGCGATTGCAATGTTGTGGAGCAGTTGGGACAATCTCTGTCCAAGATATCCATGCTAGCTCTGTTGTTGTGCTCTGAGGCTCATGCCAAAGCCTTGGTAAAATTTCTGAAGAATGCTCATATACCGCAAGACACTTATGCTGACCAATTCAAAAGATGTAAACTCTACTTTCTTTGTGATGGACATTCGTCCAACTTATTCTTGCCTGCTTGGACACCCTTGGATACATGGGGCAGGCGCTGTTACCTCTACCCTGCATCAGAAGTTAAAGTACCTAGTGAAGGGGAAAATTATTACAGTATGCGGAGAAGAAGAATATATGGTAAGCCATCTACAGTCTTTCTGATACATCAAAGTAGAAGGTGAATTTGTCGAAACTCTTTGTCAAGCTTTTGAAGTAGTTCCACGATTGATGCCTGTCGACTCTCCTGTCACTCCTAAGGTTGCTAGAGTTCCACCGAAGATGGCCTCACTAAAAGATGCCAGAGCTATAGTTGAAGAAGAATGTTGTACTATTTAGGGTCAGCTACCTGATTTTTTGTTCAAATTTGACTAGACTGGTTTAGGCTTCACTACCAAAGGTCAGAAAATGATACGCCGCGAATGTGCCAATGGATCTCCTTTCCGCATCAACAAAAGTGGAGTTCATGCTATAGAAGACGATGATGGTGACTTCGACATCAACAATTGGATCTTCCCAACTCCCGACGATGGAATCAACAATTGCACGACTGAAAATGTTATACTGATCTCCTTTAGACAGGAGTAATGTTTTTTTGTTTTATGCTTTTTATACTTTTGAACAATAAACTTAAAGCCTAGTGCCTTGCCCGGGGCACCACGGCTCGTTTGTGAGGGTTATTACTTGTCATTTGCATATTTTTATTTAATAAATCATTGGACTTTTGCATTGAAATATTGTGCTCCTTGTCTTTGTTTTTTACTTTATCACCTTTTCAAAAGCTATATGTTCTTACACACACCCACGTAATAAACTGCAGATCCATATCCACTCCGGATCCCGTCGATAACAACTTTGCTTTTGCTAAATATGACTTCGATAATCTGATCTACCAAGCCGAAGATGAAGGTGAGGAAGATTGTGAGGTGCTAGGAGAACTTGCCAGACTACTACAACAAGAGGAAAAGGCTATACAGCCGCACGAAGAGCTAGTCGAAGTTGTGAATCTAGGTACCGACGAAGACAGAAAAGAAATCAAGATAGGAGCGGGTCTTGAGAACAATGTTAAGGAAAGATTGGTCCAGATGCTGTGAGATTACATCGAGATTATTGTTTGGTCCTACGAAGACATGCCAGGTTTAGATATCCATATTGTGGTACACCGACTGCCAACGAAAGAAGGTTTTCTCCCTGTGAAGCAGAAGGTTCGTCGTATGCGTCCTGAGATGTCCGAGAAAATCAAAGCTGAAGTCATGAAGCAGTTCAATGACAGTTTTTTAGCCGTTACTTCTTCTCCATAGTGGGTTGCGAACATGGTGCTCGTACCTAAGAAGAATGGCAAGGTGCGCATGTGTGTAGATTATAGTGACCTAAATAAAGCGAGCCCGAAAGACGATTTTCCGCTCCCACATATTGATGTCCTGGTTGACAATACTGCTCAGCATAAATTTTCTCCTTCATGGATGGTTTCTCCGGTTATAATCAGATCAAGATGGCTCCCGAAGACATGGAAAAGACTACTTTTGTTACACAGTGGGGCATTTTCTATTACAAAGTCATGTCGTTTGGGTTGAAGAATGTTGGCGCCACATATCAGCGTGCCATGGTAGCTTTATTCCATGATATGATCCATCACGAGATAGAGGTCTACGTCGACAACATGATAGCTCGATCACAAACTGAAGAAGAACATCTTAATCATTTGCGTAAGCTGTTTGATAGACTAAAGAAATACAAATTAAGATTAAATCCGAACAAATGTACCTTTGGAGTCAGATCCGGCAAACTCCTAGGATACGTTGTCAGTGGTAAAAGTATCGAAGTTGACCCTGCTAAGGTTAAAGCTATTCAGGAAATGCCAGCTCCCCGTACGAAGAAGGAAGTCATAGGTTTCCAAAGAGATTTGAATTAGATTGCCAGATTCATTGCACATCTAACTGCTACTTGTGAGCCAATCTTCAAACTATTGAAGAAAGATCAATTAGTGGAATAAAACGATGATTGCCAGACAGTTTTTGACAAAATCAAGGAGTACCTACTAAAACCTCATATTCTAATGCCACTAGTTGAAGGAAGACCTCTAATCATGTATTTAACAGTGTTGGAGAATTCAATAGGGGTGTATGTTGGGGCAACATGACGAGTCTGGTCGAAAAGAGCATGCAATATACTACCTTAGCAAAAAGTTTACCGATTACGAAACAAGATACTCGCTGCTCGAGAAAACTTGTCGCCCTTTGGCTTGGGATGCTCGGCAACTAAGACAATATATGTTGACTCACACTACCTTATTGATCTCTAAAATGGATCTGATAAAATACATACTCGAGAAACCTGATCTTTCCGGAAGAATAGCAAAATTGCAAATGATCTTGACCGAATACGACATTCAATACACTACCCTAAAAGCAATTAAAGGAAGTGCAGTAGCCGATCATTTGGCTCATCAAGCTATATATGATTACCAGTCTATGCATTTCGATCTCCCAAACGAGGATATCATGTTAGTCACTGATTACGAAGAGCCTGGATCAGATGAAGGACCTGAGCCAGGATCCCGATGGACCATGGCCTTTGATGGAGCTTCTAACGCACTTGGCAATGGTATTGTCACTATGATCATATCTCCCAAAGGCAGCATATACACCTTTCACCGCCAGGTTATGTTTCGACTACACCAACAATATGGATGAATATACAGCATGCATCATGGGCATCCGAGTTGCTATTGACTTGAGGATCAAATTCTTACAAGTATATGGAGACTCAACTTTGGTGATTAGTCAGATTAAGGGTGAATGGGACACAAAACGTCCAAATCTCATTCCGTATCTAGAACATATGTTGAATCTGATCCCCTATTTTGAAGAAATCACTTGGCAGACGCGTTAGCTACCATGTCATCTATGTTCAAAGTTAGATTAGACAACAAAGCTCCTCAGATTACTATTGAAAGACTAGATGAACCAGCGTACTGTTGTGAACTCGACATTGCAGGAATACAAGAGAAACCTTGGTTCCACGAAGTGAAGAGGTATCTCAAGGCTCAAGAATACTCTGAGGGGGAATCTGTCAATGATAAGAAGTTTCTAAGGAGATTTTCTGCCAAGTTCTTCTTAAGTAACGACATTCTATACAAGCGCAACCACGATCTAGATTTACTTCGGTGTGTAGATAAGAAGACAACCAAAAGAATCATGGAAGAATGGCACGAAGGCACCTTTGGCACTCATTCCAGTGGATATACGATGGCAAAGAAGATTCTGAGAGAAGGTTACTACTGGTCCACCATAGAAGCTGATTGCTATCACTATTCCCGATCTTGTCACAAATGTCAGATATACGCAGATAAAGTACATGTTCCTCTGGTACCATTGAATGTTATGACCGCTCCATGGCTTTTCGCAATGTGAGGCATTGAAATAAATGGATAAATCAAGCCAACCGCTTCTAATGGGCATCGTTTCATCCTCGTCGATATCGACTACTTTACCAAGTGGGTAGAAGCAGCCTCGTTTTCATCTGTTACCAAGAAAGTCGTAGCTCGATTCATCAAACATAATATCATCTGCTGATACGACGTCCCCGAAAGGATTATCGCACACAATGGTACTAATCTCAACAACAAAATGACCACCAAACTCAGTACACAGTTCAAGATAAAGCATCAAAACTCTTCTCCGTATTGGCCAAAGATGAATGGCACAGTGGAAGTCGCCAATAAGAACCTTAAGAAGATTATAAAGAAGATGACAGTGACATATAAGGATTGGCATGAAATGTTGCCATTTTCTCTACGGTTATTGCACTTCAGTACGAACATCTACAGGGGCAACCCCATTTTCTCTCGTGTACGGTATAGAAGCGGTTCTACCTATCGAGGTTCAGATACCCTCACTCAGAGTATTAAAGGATGCAGAGTTAGACAAAGACGAATGGGTCCAGACTCGATTTGACCATATAGACTTGATTGATGAGAAACGACTCACAACCATCTGCCATGGAAACGCATGATCAAAGCCTTCAATAAGAAAGTCAAGCACCGAGTGTACCAAGTTGGCAATCTAGTAGTCAAGTGCATCATCCTACCACAAGGTGATCCCAGGGGAAATTGGACTCCCACCTATGAGGGACCATTTGTAGTCAAGACAATATTTTTCGGCAAAGCCATGATACTGAGCACTATGGATGGAGAAGACTTCCCGCATCCTGTGAACGTGAACATATTTAAAATACTACACATAAACGAGACCTGCTAGGTCGACTGGCCTAGGATAAAATAAGGGTGTCCTAGCGAACCTAAAGGGTTCGGGAAAAAGTTAGGGACATATACAAAAAATGTACACCCAACAAGTCGAAAACCTGCAAAGGCGGCTTGGGCAAGAAAGGGTATTCCGATAGACTGAAAACCCGAAAGGACGGTCTAGGCAAAAGTTAGGGATTAAAACATATGACTATGTCTCCACGGATCATCTACAGACTACACTACTATCAGCTTCAAGATTCAAATAACACAGATAAGTCCAATCACCTTCTTCAAGCAGCAAGGAGATGAGATGTTCGAAAATATATGAGCAATAGCAGAGTTGAATCTCAATGAGATTATTTCCACATAGCTTTTATCACTTTTTTAATGCTTTCGAGAATTTCCTCTTACTAGGATACTCGTCTCTTTGTACACAAATTGCCTATCTATAGGCCCATTTTTAAAAATCAATAAAAATTCTCTTCTAAATCCGATTTTTACTTTTATCTGTTTTGGTTGCATACATCCAATGATTGCTTTGAATTATTATATGCATCTGACAATAAATATTTGTTCACAAATATACGAAAAGCGAACAGAAACGACAATTACTACAAGCTTTAGGAATTGGGATAACTACCCAAGTCACCAATACATCTGACAGAGTTAATATCACAAAAATACCCCCACAAATATCATAGAGTCATCACATCTTCAAGAATACTATACCACCATCTCATCTGCAATAGGATGGTTCACTTACAATATCTACACATGTTGTTGCTACATCAGTCCCCGAGCAGTAGTAGGTCATCAACTTTCAATTCATCACGTTAGTCCCCGAGAAGTGATCATCTCACTCATCACATTAGTCCCCGAGTAGTGATCATCTCAACTCATCACATTAGTCCCCGAGCAGTGATCATCTAACCTCATCTCAGATAAAACCAAGTCGTGGGTTTATTCTGACTCTCCTATCATTAGTATTTCCATATGGAATCTTTAATCCCATCTTCGACTACACATATCATCTCTCCGCCTACAGATTTCTGCATATCTAGTTAAGAACCAATGCATACTAATGACCTCATTCAAAGACGATTGTGGGACGCATCTTCTCTTTCAAGAAAGCTATCATGGAGTCTAACATACGACTCAATCCCCAGCATCAGCTTCCCTAGATGGAATCTATAAGCCCATCCCATTACATCGTCAGTCGACAGTTTCATTTTATACACCCAGAAGTGCAAATTTAAAGGGTACTCGAGTGTTCAAACATCTTCTACCTTCAGGTCACGAAAGGAAAGCATACCAATCTAACCCTTCAGATACAAGAATATTGAACAGGGGCAACTGTTATACCCCAAAATTTTCCCTCCTATTTTTGAGGTCAAGATGCATCTCCATACTCAAGAACTACTCAAGGGTTGATCAGACAAACCCTCTCCTAAGCAATCAACCCATAACTAGGGTTTTGTTTCTCACAAGTCAACGATGGTTTCTATTGTCTAAAGTGAGCATCATGCCTCCTCATATGTCTCAAGGTATCACCATGTCAAGTGTCAAGCCTCATGGCCTATGTTTGCTCAGTCAATTGCTCAGATGGTGGAAAATTAGTTGTATTGAACCAAAAGTCAACTATGGTTAACATACAGTCAAACTTCATCATTTTTGGTCAACATTAAGATTTTGAAGTCACATTCATCATTTGACCAAGGGTTGATCATGATTAATCAAGAAAGTTCAAAGAATGATCAAAAGTCAAAAATTTCTAAATTTTAGGGTTTCTTAAGGGAAAGTCAACAGAATTTTTATCAGGCATAACGTTCACATACTTCATCAAATTTTTTTTCCATCAAAGCTCATTTTAAAGGGAAGTCAGTTCTCTACAACTTTGTGTCTCACAAGCTTTTCCCAAAAATGCTTCATTTCAGAGTTATGGACCAAGACATTATAGGTCCTTCTAAAATAAAACAAGTGCAAGGCTGTAAATCTAAGCTTCTTGTGGTCCAAGCAACTCAATACAAGCTATCAATTTCGAAATATACTTGATTGGAAAGAGATTGGCATGATTGAAGATAAAAAATGACAATATTTGGTGTTAATTTTCAATCCAATATATTCACATCAATGCAAGATATTTCTACACTTTTGTTGACCTAAATTCTTCCTCTATAAATAGAGAACACATTCATATGCAAAGGACACGAGTTGCCGCCTCTTACAAACCCTAGAAAGTTGTCCAAAATTTCAAGTTTCTAGGGCATACTCAAAGTCAAATTTCCAGCCGTTCTCAAGCAAAACCAAGCATCCATTCATCATCCTGAAGTTGCCAGCAACCGTTCCATACTCTCACACGATCCCAAAGCAAGCCAGGAACCTCTCACTGAAGTCGACCGGTTTTTGGTAAAATATCAGATTGATTTCAATTTTCATGCATTCTTAACATATTTGATGTGTTTGTTCATATTCAGGATCCTTATTATAGTTGGTTTGATGTTTTAGATGTAAGCTTTAAGGCTTAAATCGCATTATGCCATTGCTAGGGAAATTTGGTTCAAAAGCTCCGAAACCCTAGATACAAATACTTTTAGGCCATAAGAACATCACCGTTGAACTCGCAGCCCTCGATTTTGGGGGGTATGGTCCCTCTTGATTATTTATTTTCTCTATTTTACAGGTTTCAAAAATAAGTTCGTCGGAGAAGACGACCGGAGCTAGGGATCTGGCGTCTCTCCGATCCTCTGACTTTCTTTGACCCAAGGAGGCAGGCGTGGCACAAAATGATTCGTCCATTCAAAACCCCTGGGCCCCAGCGTGTTTGGCTTTTGGTTGGTTTGATTTTCAGAAAATAGCATCCAATATATATTTATTCAATGGCATAAATTAATGGATGTATCACCGCCCTAGTGGTTAACCATGCGCGTGCTAGTCCTCTTTGTCTCTCAAGTCACGAGTTCGATCCCTGCCTTTTGCAATTTTTCAGAGTTTTCTGATTTTTTCATAGGTAGCACATACATACTTTTGGAAGCAAGGTTTTAACACCATTGGCAAATGGTGTAGCGGCGTAATTTTGAACCTGTGACCCTCAGGTCACGAGCTCAAAACCTTCCAGGGCCAAACCAATTTCTTACCAACTATTTTCTTAACTTTTTCTTATTTCTTTTAATTTTCAACTTATTTTTATTCTTTTCACAAATTATTTTCACTATTATAAAAAACCCTAAAAAATATTTTTATCTTAGATTTAGGTTTGAAAAATGTTTATTTAATTTTAGACACAAAAATATTTTATTTTTATTTTCACTTAAAATTATTTTCATAACTAATTTCTAATTAATTTAGAATTAGGTTTTCTTTATTAAAATCAATTCCAAAAAATACCAAAAAATATTTTTCTTTAATAATTAGGGCTTAGAATATTTTCATAATTATTAAAACATTTTTCTAATTATTTATTTATTATTTTTGCCTTTAAATAGTAGAAATCGATGTATAGAGGTCGCAAGGATATTTTTGTAATTGCGTAGATTTACTTTCTCACACATTTACTTTTCCGCACCTCTAATTATGAATCTTCCCCAAAGCCATGTAACAGTGTAGGACCTTTACTTTCCGCACCTCTATTTTTTGTACATATATTAACTGCTTAGATGTATGGCTAATAGGACTGTATGGCAAGACAAAAATCAAACTTAGATCACCATAATCTCCAAGATAACATATCTGAATCAATACACTTTTCACACTTGCACCCCTAGGTTATTCTCTCTTGTTGCCTTACGTATAAACAATGGTCATGTCCCTCGAACGTAGGGTTACCATTAGCAAAAAGTCCCTCGATTCAAAAATCATCACAAAGATCACAGTCCCCTGATGATCCTCCAATTGTTGCTTACGAATATATGATCTCGTCCCTCGGTTGTTGCCTACAAATAAGTGATGATCGTCCATTCGAATTGCTAAGGTACCCTTACATGTTACCTTCAATGACCATACGATGACCTTATGCCTGTCCCTTCACATCCAACGGATAAAGTTACCAACCAACTAATGGTATGGATAGCGCAATCCTAAAGGAGAAGGAAAATAACAAGAGACGACCCTTCTGAGTAGGTAATAAGACTTTAAATTGCTTGCTCCAATCCAATCAAAAAAATGCTTTTCACACTTCACACTCTTTCCAAAATATTTTCAAACAAACACTTTGTATACATTCATACGAGAATCATTATAAAGTTACATTTTTCAAAACAAATATTTTCAAAACACTTCGTATACATTCTTGAGGACTGATACAAGAATCATTACGAAGTTAAAGCAAAATATCTTTCAAAATAATTTTCAAATCACATACACACAAAAGCAAGTTTCAAAAAGTGAACTATAGCAATTAAGAGCCCGTAGATAACTACGGATAGAAAGGGTGCTAATACCTTCCCTTTTCATAATTACCTCCCAAACTCAGAATCGATAAAAGGTCTTTTTCCCGTTCTTTTCACATTTCCTTTATTGGATAAAAGAAAAGTCGGTGACGACTCTTGCTATCCGCAACATTTGCAATGAAACGCAAAACAAACAAGTCAGTTCTCCCACCGTGTTACAGAACTAGCGACTCTACTGGGGAGACTATCCGAATCAAGTTCATGGGTATACCTTCTCAACTCAAGGAGTTAGTTTCAAAAGTTCCCTATCACGCTCAGTTCGTCAAAAGGCATGGTTATCTGCTTGACTTTGTTATCTCCGGTTTTGAAGAAGACATGATGAGCATCGTATTCTAGTTCTTTAATCTGAAGCATCATTGCTTTACCTTCCTAGACTATCAGTTGGTACCTAAAATGTAAGAATTATCTAAGCTACTTGGGATACCTATCCTTAATCAAATACCATTCACCGGTTCAGAAAAAGTTCCAAAGTTTGAAGACACCGCATCAGCTCTACATCTAAAGCGGTCAAACATTGAAGCTAATTAGGAAACAAGAAGTGGAGTTAAGGGTTTGCTTTCTAAGTTTTTTATAAAGAAAGCTCGAGAATTCTTAAAGGCTATGATTTTCCACGCTTTCGAAGATACTTTGGCTTTGCTAATCTATGGTTTGGTGCTATTTCCCAATCCTGATCAATTTATGGACGTGAACGCCATTAAAATATTCCTCACTCATAATCATGTGCCTACCTTACTCGGAGATATTCTACATTCTCTCCACACTTGTACTATGAAATGACAAGAGACTCTCATGTGTTGCATACAGTTATTATACAGGTGGTTTATTTCGCACCTTCCTCGATCAGTGATGAAGAATGAACAAGGTGTGAAGTGGTCTCAAAGGTTGATGTCACTTTCTCACTCAGATATTCGTTGGTGTCTCTACTCTAAAAATGACTTCACTTTCATTGAGCGTTGTGGGGAATTCCCCAATGTACCACTCCTTGGCATAAGGGGATGTATCACTTATAACCCTTCTCTAGTGCTACGACAATTTGGTTATGCTCGAAGAGATGGTCCTCATGATATGCTTATACAAGGCATTGTATTGGACTACAACAACGATCTCCATGGTTACCACCGAGGATTTGTACACGCTTGGGGCATGGTGAAGAAGGTTGATACCAAGACTTTGGGTCATAAAAATTCCATTCCTTGGGAACCTTACCTCAAATGGGTACGGGCTCGTGCTCAAAATCTCATGATGCCATATGCTGCTACTCTACCAGTAATTATTGAACCTGTTGTTGAAGGCGATGAATATTATACCATTCTTTATCCAAATATGACTACCGATTTCAAAGAACTGAAGAGATCATGGATTCAACCTAAAGAAGAAAGGGATACATTCGAAACTCAATGCTATGCAAGCGAGAAAAGAGTATTAGAGATGACAAAGCTAATTCATGAGGAACAAAGCATTAACAACTATGTCAACACAAAGAGGAAGCGTCCATAGGAGGCTTAAGGCATTAGGAGTCTTACTTTTTGAAGTTTTAATCAAACTAATAGAAAGTTTGTTCTTGTTTGTTTACCAAATTTAAATTCCCCTTGAAAATATTGCATAACATTGCATATCATAGCATATCATTTCATAACAGGTAATCTGAAGAGCAACAAAACTGAAGGAAGTGTCAAGGTAAATGAAGTAAGCCATCATGGGTATCAAGAAGAAGAGGAAGAAGACTATATGAACGAGCAGTATCCTCCTGACAACGAGAAGTATAAGCAACTTGAAGATCGTCTGAGTGCTGTGGAAAATCTGAAAATGTCAAGACTAAACTTTGATGATTTAAGCATGGTGCATGTAGTGGTCATTCCCTGCAAGTTCAAAGTTCCTAATTTTGCTAAGTATGATGGAATTTCTTGTCTGAAGCTTCATCTAAATTCCTATGTTCAGAAGATTCAACCACACACTACTAACAAGAAATTATGGATGCATTTCTTTCAAGAGAGTCTGTCCGAAGCACAGATAGAGTGGTATTATCAGCTAGAAAATACCCACATTCATACTTGGAATGATTTGGCAGATGCTTTCTACAAATAGTACCAGTATAATTCTGAATTGGCAGTAACCCGCATGCAACAACAGAATATGTCTATAGGTCGTGATGAGAAGTTCAAAGAGTACGCCAAGAAATGGAGAGAGCTAGCAGGAAGAGTCCATCCACCCTTGTCTAATAGGGAATTGGTTGATATGTTCATGGGAACACTGTTAGGTCCATTCTTCAATCATCTGATAAGAAATTCCTCAGTCGGATTCACCGAGCTGATACTCATAGGAGAATATATTGAAGCTGGAATCGAGAGTGGAAAGATTCAAGTCGAGACATGTTTAAATGCTGCGAAGAGATCTTTTGGTGGGAAGAAAGAAGCCAATGTTGTGTATGGTTGTTATACCCCAAAATTTTCTCTCCTATTTCCCAAGTTAATCCATATCTCTATACTCAAGAACTTCTCAAGGCTTGACCAAATAAACCCTCTCCTAAGCAATCAACCCACAACCAAGGTTTTGATTCTGCCAAATCAAAAATGAGTTCTAATTCCTCAAGTGGTCATAATACCTCCTCATATGTCTCAAGGTATGACCATGTCAAGTTTCAAGCCTCACAACTCCAGTTTGCTCAGTCAATTGCTCAGATGGTTGAAAATTAGTTATATTAGACAAAAAGTTAATTGTGGTTAACATACAGTCAAACTCCATCATTTTTGGTCAACATTAAGATTTTGGAATCACAATCATCATTTGATCAAGGGTTGATCATGATTCATCAAGAAAACTCAAGATTTAATCAAAAGTCAAAGTTTCCAAATTAGGGTTTTTGGACAAAAAGTCAACAGAACTTTGACCTAGCATAACTTTCACATAATTTATCATAAATTTTTCCACCAAAGCTCATTTTGAAGAGAATTCAATTCTCTACAACTTCACGTCTTACAAGCTTTGGCAAAATGCTTCATTTGGAAGTTATGGATCAAGAGATTATAAGCTCTTCTAAAAGTCAATAAAAAGTCATCTTTTTGCAAAGAAGTGTACATGAACATGGAAACTTCAATGAAGATGAAAAAAAAGTGTTTAGAGGACATCTTAAGCTTTCTAAAAAGTCCAAGAACACTTCAAAATGTTGAGAATTGAGCAAGATACAAGTTGTGCAAGTTTGGCATTTTTAAAGAAGTGCATGAAGAGAAATACTAAGCAAATTCAATTTTTTTCTTCCAAATGAGCCTATATTTCTTTGATTCAAACTTGTTTCTGATATTGCCAAGGACTTCTAAAGCCCATTTGCACGCCATGCTTGCAATTATTTTATTTATTTTTTATTAATTCAAATATAATTAAAATAAAATGCAAAAAATCAAATAAATAAGTGCAAGGCTTATTTTTCAGCATTCTTGAGATCCAAGTTACTCATCTATAGCTGTCAATTTCGAAATATATTGATTGGCATGTGATTGGAGAAAATTTGGAAGTTTTTGATGCAAATAGGAAAGATTAAAGAATCAAATATTTTCTCATTGAATGGAATATATTCTTGACACAATTCTTGACCTAATTGAGTCCTCTATATATTCACAAGGTTTCCATACCCTAATGGACGAATTTTTTGCAACCAAGAACCCTAGACAAACTCAAAAAAACCTTGGCATCCAAGCAACCTAGCAGTCAAGGTTTCAGGCCAATTCAATCAATTCCAAGCATTCCAATAAATTCCTCATCGCTTCCTAAATCAATCCAAGCCATCACAAGTCACCAACACCTCCAGAATCACAACATTAGTGATCACGGTTTTTACAAGCTTTCTCAAAATTGATTTCATACATACACTCATATTTAACATGTTTTGATTGCATATTTGTGTTCATATTGATGTTTCAAAGCTGTCTGTATGGTTTAATTCAAGTTTAATTGCATGAGTCGTAAGTTGCCATTGTTAGGGTTCATGGTCTCGAATTGGGGTTTTCCAAAATAGAAAAAATTGGACAAAACTAAGGGCATGGTTGTGCTCAGAGGATCAATTCCAATCGATCCATGGTTTCATAGCAAATTTATATTGCATATTTTTTGATTTTGAATTGTGCAAGGATATAGATATAGACGTTGTCCGTAGGTAAAACATTTACCCACAAGAAGGTCGTGGGTAATTGTAATACGGTGAACTGACTTTGAGATTTTTGTATCGCAAATGTGCGGATAGCAAGAGTCGCCACCGACTTTTCTTTTATCCAATTAAGGGAAGGTGAAAAGAACAGGAAAACACCTTCGTTAGATTATGAGTAAGGGAGAAGGTTATGAAAAGGGAAGGTATTAGCACCCCTTTTCATCCGTAGTTATCTACGGGCTCTTAGTTGCTCTTAGATCACTTTAAAATTGTGCTTTCTTGTGTGTTTGACAAAAATGTTTTGAAAAGGCATTTCGTTTTGACTTTGTAATGATTCATGTAGGAATGTATACAAAGTGTTCGGAAATGTTTTGTTTTTGAAAAGAATTTGAACTTTGACAAAAAGTGTGAGGTGCGAAAAGTATTTGATAGAGCAAGCAACTAAAAGTCTTATTACCTACTCAGAATGGTCGTTTTCGTGTTGTTTTACGTTCCTTTAGAATAGTGCTATCCATACCATTAGTTGGTAAGTAACCCCATTCGTTGGATGTAAGCGGGACATTCGAAGGGACATCGGATGGTCACAGAAGGCAACTTGTAGGAAGTATCCTAACACATTCGAAGGGACTATCATCATTTTTCGTAGGCGGCAATCGAGGGTCAAGATCATGTATTCGTAGGCGACATCGTGGGTCTATGATCTTTGTATCGAAGGGACTATGATGATTTGTTTTGAAGGCAATGGTGCTAGGATACCTCTACGTTCGAGGGACTTGACCATTTATTCGAAAGGCAACGAGAGAGAATTACTCTAGGGGGTGCATGTGTGAAAAGAGTGTGTTGAATTCAGATATTTTATCTTAGAATTATGAGTGACCTATGTCCAATTTTATCTTTCCATACACGCCTAATTACTAGCAGTTTATAGGGTGCGGAAAGTAAATAGCGGAAATGTAAAGTGCGGAAAGATAAAGTCCTACGCTATTACATGGCTTTGGGGCAGTTACATAATAAGAGTGCGGAAAGTAAAGGTCCTAATTAAACTATTACACCCCATAGGCAGTTACATAATTGAAATAGAAAAGCAAGAAAAATCGTCCGAAACGTTACAACCTGTAAACAGATACATAATCGGAAAACAAGAGAAATTGCATAAGAAGAAAATGTTAGTAAAAAAAAAATATTTTTGAATGAGGAAAAAGGTTTTATGTTAGAAATGACAACAATATGATAAGATAAATTTTTGGTAATTTTCTGGATCGTTTTGGTAATTTAAAAACAATTAAAAGTCAAATTAACGATTAATTGGTAATTAAATAAAATATGCATGCAAAAATATTAATTTTAATGCTAAAAATTAAATAAGTATTTTTCTGATAATAATGCAAAAAAGAAATATTTTTGGGGTTTTTTAGATGCATGATAAAAAATATTGAAGATAAATTAAATTAGATGAAAAAATATTAAGAAAATAGAAAAAAATATGTTAGTTTTCAATGAAGCAAAAAATATTTGGTCTTGCCAGGATTCGAACCGGTGTCCCTTGCTTCACACACGCGTTGCCATGACCAACTGAACTAGAGCGTCCACGTGTTTAAGAATTGAAACGAATATGTTTTAAGCGTAAACGCCTTCTGATTGCCCAGAACACGCGCGAAGAGCATCGTCTTCTTCGTTTGAAAATTCAAACACTTAGCGTCGGTCTCACTCGACGCTATGGCCCCTGCAAAAATCAAAAATCCAGTACAAGCAATATAAATGTAATTCAAAGCCATGGTTCAATTGGAAACATCGTTCTGAACACGATGGTGGTATTGGTTTTGTCCAATTTTACGGATTTAGGGAAACCCTAATTCGACCCAGAAAACCCAAACAATGGTGATTCTCGTTCCAGGCCATTAAAATGCAATTAAATCATCCAGAAAGCTTGCAAACTTTGTTCTAAACACAAAACAAACGTCAAAACATGTTAAAGATGCATGAATAACAGAATTCGATTTTGGAAAAAGTATGAACAAACCAAAACTGGATTTCGTGATTCTTGATGGTTTTGAGAGTTGTCAAGGTCTGGAATGATTTAGGAGACTTCAAGGAATGTGTTTGGATGCTTGGTGTGACACCCCAAATAATTCGGTAATTAAATAATTACGATTTTTAATTATTAATTTAATTGAGAATGTAATTTATTAATATATTGAATTATTGAGATTAAATATGGATTTATTGGAAGTATGTTGGGTAAAGTGGGGTGTGAGGAGTAAAAGACTCTACTCACATTAATTGATTTATTTTAATTATGTTAAAAAGGAATAAAAGGAATTTAATAAGGAAAGGAGTCATTTTTGGAGAAAACAAGATACGTGAAGTGAGAAGAGGAGAAAAGAAGGAAGAAGACCTAGAAGCGTCAGAATTCGAAGAACCCACAAGGTAAGGGGTGATTTCGATTGATTATTGCTTATTATAGGTTTTGATTTTGATACTATAGATCAAAGTATGTTAGGAAACCTTAGTTTGGGAATTTCTAGGTTTCCATGGATGTATACTTAATTGTGTCAGATTGTGTCAGATGGTGTCAGATTGTGTCTGTTTGTGTCAGAATATGTATTGAAAACAATTAGAGTGTCAGTAGATGAAAAGAAATGATGGAAATATGTTGTTTGATGTGATAATGATGCCAATAGGATGTGGTTTAGTGTTTTCCATGTTGGGATTCGTATGGACAAGTTGTGTTTGATTGAGAATGAAGGAATGCTGTCAAAAGTGCAGGAAATGGCTTTTTAACACGTGGGAACCGGTTCCCAGTGGGGAGGAACCGGGTTCCACATTGAAAATTTGTGAAAAACTGGAAAAATGTACTCAGGAACCGGTTCCTGTATGGGTAGGAACCGGGTTCCCATACAATTTTCCAGAAACGTGAAAATTGAACTTTCAGGAACCGGTTCTTGTATGTGTAGGAACCGGGTTCTGCCTTAATTTTTTTGAAAAATGTCAAACTTTGAAAATTCATAACTTTCAAACCGTAAGTCCGTTTTGAGCGTCGTTTTGGACGTTATTTCCTAAATTTAATGCTCTATTTCATGAAATGAATATATTTTCCAAAACTTGAAGTTATTTTGAAAATGAGCCAAATTCCGAGATAGGTGACTTTTGACTGACGCATATTGATGTGTATGTAGCAGAGATCCTGTGTTGATGGACGTATTGGTATTGTATGGATGAAAAACATGTTTATGTTGCTAATGATGGTGTGCATGATCGTTGAGATATCATGTTTTGGTTTTGATTCGGTTTAGGATAATCGGTGTGTTCATGATTGTATTGATACCATGTGTTTTGTTGGTGTGGTATATGCCTGATAGTTATTGATCTTAGTTGTTGTTGTTGTGGTATATACTGGTGAATAGTCTTACCAATTGAAGGGTAAGTGTTTGGAATATTATGCTTTGTGATGATTTATTTCATGATAGTTGATGATATCATGTTGTGGTTGTTGATGGTTTATGATGTCTGATATGGTCATAATCTGTGTTGATGTTGCATGCTAGAGATGTGCGTGCATATGCATTGTTTGGTGAAGTTAATTCCCATTGTGCGGAATTTGACTTGGATTGCCGATAACCGATACCCGAGTGAAGATGGATGGTTAGGCTGGATTCGTGTCCGGGTGGTTATGGACGAATCGATGGTACTGTATCCGGTTGATGATGGATCAGAGTTGGGTGACTTGGTCACGTGTCGGTACCGCATGCATTGAGTCTGCATTGTATTTGCATGGAGTTGTAACATGTTAGGATGTCTTCCAGTGTTACTCTTCTTTGATTGTTATGAATATGCATGATGAATGTGGTTGTGTGTGTGAATCTGAATTTATGCCAAGTGGGTGAAGTAATATGCTTGTGATATATTATTGATTGAAAGACTTATAATATGCTTTAATTATGAGAAGTCTCACCCTTACTTTACCATTTCAGATTAAGGTTAGCAGCTGAAGAGTCGGTGAGGATGGCTCTAGAGCTTATCGTTAGTCCGCGTGTCAGTGTCATGCTCTGATTAGATTGTAACACTGGGGAACGTTAGATGAGGAATTAGACATTGGTTTATTGTTTAATTAAAATTTTGTTGGGAATACAATGATTGAATTATTCCGTTTTGGTGATGATATTTTCCGCTGTGTAAGACATGGTCTTAATTTGACTGAATTATTGAAAATGTTGATCCTCAGTGTAGCATGGCTACTGTTTGAATGAAGGTTATTTTATTTATTAATTGTGACATCCCTCATTATACTGTGTTAACTCTGATTAAAGCTGAATTAGATATTAAATCAATTGATATATTCGGGGTATTTAGATGGGGTGTTACACTTGGAATTGGCTTAATCGAAGCAAAACTATGGCTGCAAGTTGCTTCAAGAACACGGTTTTTTGGCTTTAGGTTAGGGTTCCTCCAAGAAATTTTTCTATTCTTTCTTATGTTGTATGCATTGTATATTTATAATGGATGGATTTTGGGCTGAATTCAAGAGCAAATATTGATCAATCAATGTAAAAAATATTTGATTTTGTATGAAATCAAATCTTCCTTTTTTGATCCAATTTCAATCAATTTCTTGCCAAATCAATGTAAATTTCGAAATTTGCCAGCTTGTATGAGTTGCTTGGATCTCAAGAATGAGAGAAAAATCAACTTTGCATTTAATTTTGATTTTATACCTTATTTTTTAATTTAATTTGTTTTTAAATGAATAAAATTCAAATTAAATAGAAAAATAAAGACAAAATTCATGGCATTGGGCTTGGAGGTTCCAAATAAGATAAGGAACAAGTTTAAACCAAGAAAAACTAGGCCCATTTCCAAAATTTTGGATTTTGACAAGTATCTCTCTTTGTGCACATCTTCAAAAATGCCCAACTTGTGCAAGGTGTATTTTGCTCAATTTTCCACATTTTTGAGTGTTATTGGACTTTTTAGAAATCCCTAGATGTCCTCTAAATAACCTCTTTGGTTTCATCTCAATTGGAGTTTCCATGCTCAATAAAACTTCATTACAAAAAGTTGACTTTTTGTTGACTTTGAAAAGGACCTGTAATGTTTTGATCCATACCTTCCAAATGAAGCATTTTTTGAACATTCTTGTGAGACATGAAGTTGTAGAGAATTTGATTTCTTTCAAAATGAGAGGTGGTGGAAAATTTTCTGAGAAAGTATGAAGAAGTTATGCTCAGTCAAAGTTCAGTTGACTTTTCATTGGAAAACCCTAATTTGGAAAGTTTGACTTTTGAGCAAATCTTGAGTTTTCTTGATGAATCATGATCAACCCTTTATCAAATGATGAATGTGACTTCAAAATGAGGATGTTGACCAAAAATCAGGAAGTTTGATTGTATGTTGACCACAATTGACTTTTTGTCCAATACAACTGATTTTCAACCATCTGAGCAATTGTCTGAGGAAACTTGACTTGTGAGGCTTGAAACTTGACATGGAGAATCTCTGAAGCATATGAGGAGGCATGATGACCATTGGAGATGTTGGAAGTCCATCTTGATCTGAGAATTTCCAAACCCTAGTTTGGGTTGATTGTCTATGAGAGGGTTTGTCTGATCAACCCTTAAGGAATCCTTGAGTATGGATGTATGAAATGTTTTGAGAAGTAGGAGGGCAAATTTTGGGGTATGACAGTAATTTCCTTCCAAAATTTAAATCGGGGACGATGACCCCTTGACGCACAATCTATTTTAATCCATTTTCAGAAATTAATTTCGCCTATATTGTTATTGTTTCATATTTCAAGCAGCATGTGCACTTGAAATAGAGGGCCTGGGTTTGATCCTTGGAATCCTCACCTATTTTTTGGTTATTTTCCAAACTAACCATTTTCTCTTATTTTCTTTTTTTTCTTCAATATTTTTCTTTTCAATTTAATTTTTCTTCAAATATTTTTTTAAACTATCATAAAAATCACAAAAAATATTTTCCTTTTAGATTTAGGTTAATAAAACTTTTAATTAATTTTTGACATAAAAATAATTTATTTTTATCATGATTTAAATTATTTTTCATAATTAATTATTAATTAATATTTAACCTATTTTATACACTAAAATCAATCCACAAAATTCCAAAAAAATGTTTTCTTTCTTGTAATTAGGTTTACTAACCCTAAAAACATTTTTACTAATCTCCAAAATATTTTCACTAACAATTTTCTTATTATTCTGATTGTTTGTTTACTAGTTCGTATTTAAATTCTAGAAATCGATATATAGGTCGCAAGGACATTTTTGTAATAGCGTAGTTACTTTCTGTCTTTACTTTCCGCACCTCCTATTATGTATCTGCCTCAAAGCCATGTAATAGCGTAGGGCATTTACTTTCCGCACTTTACTTCCTATACTCTTTTATAAACTATCTATAAATTGTTTAG
Source organism: Vicia sativa (assembly GCA_021764765.1). Classification (NCBI taxonomy): domain Eukaryota; kingdom Viridiplantae; phylum Streptophyta; class Magnoliopsida; order Fabales; family Fabaceae; genus Vicia; species Vicia sativa. The sequence goes on from CM038794.1 coordinate 38,883,010, forward strand.
ATATATGCTAACTAGGGTTAGTATGGCAAGATAAAATCAATCTTAGACAACCCTAATTCAACATTAATATATCTTAATCAAATACACTCTTTCACACATGCACCCCCTTAGGGTATCCTTTCTTGTTGCCTTACGAATACAATGGTCTTGTCCCTCAAACGTAGGGTTACCATTAGCAAAGATGCTTACGAATAATATCATCACAAAGATCATAGTCCCACGATGACCCTCGATGTTGCCTACGAATATATGATCTCGTCCCTTGATTGTTGCCTACGAAAAGTGATGATCTTCCCTACGAATTTGGTAAGGTATCCCTACATGTTTCCTTCTATGACCATGCGATGACCCTACGATTGTCCCTTCACATCCAACGGATAAAGTTACCTACCAACTAATGGTATGGATAGCCTTATTCTAAAGGAGAAGGAAATAACAAGAAAACGACCAATCTGAGTAGGTAAATAAGACTCTATTGTTTGCTCCAATCAATCAAAATCACTTTTCACACCTCACACTTTTCAAAAACTTTTTTCAAACACTTTGTATACATTCCAATGAGAATCATTATAAAGTTAAACATTTTCCAAACAAACATTTCCGAACACTTCGTATACATTCCAATGAGAATCATTATGAAGTCAAAGTGAAATGTCTTTCAAAATACTTTCCAAATCACACACACAGAAAGCAAATTTTCAAAAGTGAGCTAAGCAACTAAGAGCCCGTAGATAACTACGGATGGAAATGATGCTAATACCTTCCCTTTTCATAATTGCCTCCCGTACTCAGAATCTAACGAAGGCCTTTTCCTGTTATTTTCACCTTCCCTTTATTGGATAAAATAAAAGTCGGTGGCGACTCTTGTTATCTGCAACAATTGTGATAAAACGCAAAACAAACAAGTCATTTCTCCCACCGTGTTACAGAACTGGCGACTCTACCGGGGAGACTACCTGAAGAGAGGCTACCTTAGGGCTATAATATCACTTTATTGTTGTCTGATTGCTTTGTATGCTTTACTTTTAAGGGATGCTTGGGTATTATATCTATGTGGGATCCTACACCCGCATACAGGTTTCCTTAGGTAAGTAGCAATAGATCATTACGACTATTAGACGTAAACCAAAATGGTCAAAATGATGGCTACATTAGTGCGACACTTTGGATGTCCTGATGCTCCTCATGTTCAATTGAGGAAGTATTTGGCGGCTGCGTGGTGTCATAAGAACTAACTCAACTTTAGAACCCCTAATTGACCCATCTTGACCATTAGAAGATAGTGAGATAGCTGGCTTCGGTGCAGACTGAGGTTGGTTGATACTCAATGCTACGCTCATTAAGATTCGACTTTCGGGATAATTCGGTCGACCATTTGGTAGTTGTACTGAAATAAAGCCTACAAGAAAGATCAATGATATGAGATTCCTAGAACCCGGTTTCTATTATAGGACACGTTGAACCAACTTAAACTCCAGGTAGGGTAGACACTTATACCTCATGCAAGCCTTAAACCTAGGGTTATTGTGTGAATTGCTTGTGCTTGCTATTTAAAGATGACATCATAACATCATATCATTTCTAACTATTTCAAGGACCTAGGGATTTATCTTTGGTCTTTGTTGTAGGTTTATGGCTTCCAAGAAGACCATCCGAATCAACTTTGTGGGTATCCCTTCTCAACTCAAGGAGTTAGTCTCGGAAATTCCCGATCATGCTCAGTTCATCAATAGGCATGGTTATCAACTTGACTTGGTTACCTTCGGTTTTGAAGAAGATATGATGAGCGTCATATTCCAGTTCTTTGATCCGAAGCATCATTGCTTTACTTTCCCATATTATTAGTTCGTACCTAAAGTGGAAGAATTCTCTAAGCTACTTAGGATACCCATTCTTGATCAGATACCTTTCACCAGTTCAGAAAAAGTTCCAAGGTTTGAAGACATCGCATCAACGTTAGATCTAAAGCGGTCAGACACTGAGGACAATTGAGAGACGAGAAGTGGAGTTAAGGGATTTCTTGCTAAATTTTTTATAAAGAAAGCTCGAGAATTCTTAAAGGCTATGAGTTTCCACGCTTTCGAAGACATTTTGGCTTTGCTAATCTATGGTTTGGTGCTATTTCCTAATCCAAATCAATTTATAGACTTAAACGCCATCAAGATATTCCTCACTCATAATCCTATGCCTACCTTACTTGGAGACATTCTGCATTCTCTCCACAATCGTACTATGAAAAGGCAAGGAACTCTCATGTGTTGCATACCTTTATTATCCAAATATCCGTTGGTGTCTCTACTTTCAAAAGGACTTGACTTTCATTTAGTGTTGTGGAGAATTCCCTAATATTCCACTCCTTGGCATAAGGGGAGGTATCACTTACAATCTTTCTCTAGCGCTACGACAGTTTGGTTACGCTCGAAAAGATGGTCCTCATAACATACTCATCCAAGGCATTGTGTTTGATTACGACAACGACCTCCAAGGTTACCGTCGAAGATTTGTGCATGCTTAGGTGAAGAAGACTGATACCAAAACCTTGGGGCATAAAAATTCCATTCCTTGGAAACCTTACCTCAAATGGGTGCGAGCTCGCGCTCAAAACCTCATGATGCCATATACTGCTATCTTGCCACTAATTATGGAACCTGTTGCTGAAGGTGACGAATCCTATACCATTATCCATCTAGATATGCCTTTTGATTTCGAAGAATTGAAGAGATCCTGGATTCAACTCAAAAAAGAAAAGGATACCTTCGAAGCCCAATGCTACGCAAGTGAGAAAAGGGTATTAGAGTTGTCGAAGCTACTTCACTAAGAGCAAGGAATCAACACCTACTTCAACACAAAGAGGAAGCGTCATGGGAGACCTAAGCTATAAGAATTTCATTTTTATTGTTTGAACTTTCATTTGTACTTGCTAAATCAACTAATAAAAAGTCTGCTCTTGTCTATTTACAAAATTTAAATTCCTAAGGTCCATGAAAACATTGCATTGCATAACATATCATAGCATGTACTCTAAAGACCGGTTTTCTCATTCTCTCACTATTTATTTCAGCAAAAATGGATCTTGATCAAACTGTCAAAGATCTCCAGGCTCAGAACGTTCAGTTCCAGGAGATGTTCACCAATTCGACTCGAGGTCAGAAAGATTTGAAAAAGTTCATCACTAAAAAGAATAAGACCATTGGCCTTATCAACCTGGGAAGAAAGCACAGAGGTCCACTCAAGGTAGTCAGACAACTTGAATTCTCAGACAAGAACGACGAAACTAAAGGAAGCGTCAAAAACAATGAAGGAAGCCATCATGAGTCTGAAAACAAAGAGGAAGACTATATGAGCGAGTAGTATCCTGACAACGAAAAGTACAAGCAACTTGAAGACCGCCTGAATGCTGTGGAGAATTTGAAAATGTCAGGGTTGAACTTTGATGATTTAAGCCTGGTTCCTAGAGTAGTAATTCCCTGCAACTTCAAGGTTTCTACCTTTGCTAAGTACGATGGCATTTCCTGCCTGAAGCTGCATCTGAAGTTCTATGTTTAGAAAATCCATCCTCATACTGAAGAAAGGAAACTGTGGATACATTTCTTTCAAGAGAGTTTGTCCAGAACACAGTTGAAGTAGTATTATCAGCTAGAGAGTACCCACATTCATACCTGGAATGATTTATCAGATGCTTTCTACAAACAATACCAGTACAATGCTGAATTGGCACCAACCCGTATGCAACTGTAGAATATGTCTATGGGCCGTGATGAGAAGTTTAAGGAGTATACTCAGAAATGGAGAGATCTAGCAGACAGAGTTCAACCACCCTTGTCTAATAGGGAATTGGTTGATATGTTCATGGGAACGCTGGAAGATCCTTTCTTCAATCATCTGATTGGAAACTCTTCAGCCGGATTCATCGAGCTGATATTGACAGGCGAACATATTGAAGCTGGAATCAAGAGCGGAAAGATTCAAGTCGAGTCATTTTCAAATGTTGCAAAGAGATCTTTTGGTAGGAAGAAAGAAGCCAATGTTGTATATGGTTAGAAGAGCCGTGACAAAGCTGATTGCAATCAATCTATGGGGGCAGTCCTGATCTCCAATCCCACACCAGTGCAACCTCAACAAGACAACGCGCATAGGTAGAACGCGCCAAGAAGACAATTTACGAAGATCAACATGTCGTTATCTCAAGCATTACAACACATGTTAAAGGCAGAGATGATTACTTTGAAGGATCCTCCTCAACACGTCAACACCTCCTCTCTGAAGTACAATCCCAATGCAAGGTATGCATACCACACCAACAGCCCAGGCACGACACCAACAACTGTTGGGCCTTGAAGAACAAGATCCAAGACATGATTGAAGCCTATGAAATTGAATTCGACCCTCCTACCGAAACTCTAAATGTGATCAATGCACCAATGCCTGACCATTGTAAAAGTGCCAACACCATTGATAATGACTCCTATGTCTTTGATGTGAGTGAGCTGACCATTCCCCTGATGACTGTCAAGAAGGATTTGTTGTAAGCCGGTTTATTTCCAGGATGTCCTGACAACTGTCGTTGGTGCGCATCTAAATCCAATGGATGTGCTGGGTTGAAGAGACATGGTCAACGTATGATGGACAACCGAGAAGTGTTATTCCTAAAAGCTCCGTCTATAGAAAGTTTGTGCAACGATGTTTCTAAAAGCCTGAAGATCGAAGACGTAAGCGAAGTCGTACCAGAAGTCTGGGATACCTTGGGGCAGCCAAGTGAGAAGTTTGATTTTATGGTGAAATATACCGCTCCTGAAAGCTACAAGATTACTATTGTAGACATCAAGGAAACCAGATGTGGAGATGGTGATTACCCCAAAGAATATGCTGATGTAAACACAATAAGGATCACTTCTGCCGATCCTGCACCTAGAGTGGTACCTCTGATTATTACCTCACCCAAATCGATTCCATATTCCTCTAACAAAGCTATACCTTGGAATTATGGAGCCAAAGTTTAATATTATGGCGTCAAGCAAGAGCCATTAACCATCGAAGACAGTACAATTGAAGTTAGTCCCGATGTTGACAATATCATCGGATCAAGCAAAGTAACTAGGACCGGAAGAGTATTTTCTTCAGATATCTCTCCTCCAAAAGACACTGTTGCACCAGTCCGTACTCTTGCTATTAAACCAACTCCCGAGGCTCGAGGGAAAGATAAAGTGACTCAACCTACTCAGACAGAAATACCAAAGGAAGTTTCTAAAGATACCTCTAAGCGAGAAATGGAGGAAATTCTGAAGATCATTAAGAAGAGCGATTGCAATGTTGTGGAGCAGTTGGGACAATCTCTGTCCAAGATATCCATGCTAGCTCTGTTGTTGTGCTCTGAGGCTCATGCCAAAGCCTTGGTAAAATTTCTGAAGAATGCTCATATACCGCAAGACACTTATGCTGACCAATTCAAAAGATGTAAACTCTACTTTCTTTGTGATGGACATTCGTCCAACTTATTCTTGCCTGCTTGGACACCCTTGGATACATGGGGCAGGCGCTGTTACCTCTACCCTGCATCAGAAGTTAAAGTACCTAGTGAAGGGGAAAATTATTACAGTATGCGGAGAAGAAGAATATATGGTAAGCCATCTACAGTCTTTCTGATACATCAAAGTAGAAGGTGAATTTGTCGAAACTCTTTGTCAAGCTTTTGAAGTAGTTCCACGATTGATGCCTGTCGACTCTCCTGTCACTCCTAAGGTTGCTAGAGTTCCACCGAAGATGGCCTCACTAAAAGATGCCAGAGCTATAGTTGAAGAAGAATGTTGTACTATTTAGGGTCAGCTACCTGATTTTTTGTTCAAATTTGACTAGACTGGTTTAGGCTTCACTACCAAAGGTCAGAAAATGATACGCCGCGAATGTGCCAATGGATCTCCTTTCCGCATCAACAAAAGTGGAGTTCATGCTATAGAAGACGATGATGGTGACTTCGACATCAACAATTGGATCTTCCCAACTCCCGACGATGGAATCAACAATTGCACGACTGAAAATGTTATACTGATCTCCTTTAGACAGGAGTAATGTTTTTTTGTTTTATGCTTTTTATACTTTTGAACAATAAACTTAAAGCCTAGTGCCTTGCCCGGGGCACCACGGCTCGTTTGTGAGGGTTATTACTTGTCATTTGCATATTTTTATTTAATAAATCATTGGACTTTTGCATTGAAATATTGTGCTCCTTGTCTTTGTTTTTTACTTTATCACCTTTTCAAAAGCTATATGTTCTTACACACACCCACGTAATAAACTGCAGATCCATATCCACTCCGGATCCCGTCGATAACAACTTTGCTTTTGCTAAATATGACTTCGATAATCTGATCTACCAAGCCGAAGATGAAGGTGAGGAAGATTGTGAGGTGCTAGGAGAACTTGCCAGACTACTACAACAAGAGGAAAAGGCTATACAGCCGCACGAAGAGCTAGTCGAAGTTGTGAATCTAGGTACCGACGAAGACAGAAAAGAAATCAAGATAGGAGCGGGTCTTGAGAACAATGTTAAGGAAAGATTGGTCCAGATGCTGTGAGATTACATCGAGATTATTGTTTGGTCCTACGAAGACATGCCAGGTTTAGATATCCATATTGTGGTACACCGACTGCCAACGAAAGAAGGTTTTCTCCCTGTGAAGCAGAAGGTTCGTCGTATGCGTCCTGAGATGTCCGAGAAAATCAAAGCTGAAGTCATGAAGCAGTTCAATGACAGTTTTTTAGCCGTTACTTCTTCTCCATAGTGGGTTGCGAACATGGTGCTCGTACCTAAGAAGAATGGCAAGGTGCGCATGTGTGTAGATTATAGTGACCTAAATAAAGCGAGCCCGAAAGACGATTTTCCGCTCCCACATATTGATGTCCTGGTTGACAATACTGCTCAGCATAAATTTTCTCCTTCATGGATGGTTTCTCCGGTTATAATCAGATCAAGATGGCTCCCGAAGACATGGAAAAGACTACTTTTGTTACACAGTGGGGCATTTTCTATTACAAAGTCATGTCGTTTGGGTTGAAGAATGTTGGCGCCACATATCAGCGTGCCATGGTAGCTTTATTCCATGATATGATCCATCACGAGATAGAGGTCTACGTCGACAACATGATAGCTCGATCACAAACTGAAGAAGAACATCTTAATCATTTGCGTAAGCTGTTTGATAGACTAAAGAAATACAAATTAAGATTAAATCCGAACAAATGTACCTTTGGAGTCAGATCCGGCAAACTCCTAGGATACGTTGTCAGTGGTAAAAGTATCGAAGTTGACCCTGCTAAGGTTAAAGCTATTCAGGAAATGCCAGCTCCCCGTACGAAGAAGGAAGTCATAGGTTTCCAAAGAGATTTGAATTAGATTGCCAGATTCATTGCACATCTAACTGCTACTTGTGAGCCAATCTTCAAACTATTGAAGAAAGATCAATTAGTGGAATAAAACGATGATTGCCAGACAGTTTTTGACAAAATCAAGGAGTACCTACTAAAACCTCATATTCTAATGCCACTAGTTGAAGGAAGACCTCTAATCATGTATTTAACAGTGTTGGAGAATTCAATAGGGGTGTATGTTGGGGCAACATGACGAGTCTGGTCGAAAAGAGCATGCAATATACTACCTTAGCAAAAAGTTTACCGATTACGAAACAAGATACTCGCTGCTCGAGAAAACTTGTCGCCCTTTGGCTTGGGATGCTCGGCAACTAAGACAATATATGTTGACTCACACTACCTTATTGATCTCTAAAATGGATCTGATAAAATACATACTCGAGAAACCTGATCTTTCCGGAAGAATAGCAAAATTGCAAATGATCTTGACCGAATACGACATTCAATACACTACCCTAAAAGCAATTAAAGGAAGTGCAGTAGCCGATCATTTGGCTCATCAAGCTATATATGATTACCAGTCTATGCATTTCGATCTCCCAAACGAGGATATCATGTTAGTCACTGATTACGAAGAGCCTGGATCAGATGAAGGACCTGAGCCAGGATCCCGATGGACCATGGCCTTTGATGGAGCTTCTAACGCACTTGGCAATGGTATTGTCACTATGATCATATCTCCCAAAGGCAGCATATACACCTTTCACCGCCAGGTTATGTTTCGACTACACCAACAATATGGATGAATATACAGCATGCATCATGGGCATCCGAGTTGCTATTGACTTGAGGATCAAATTCTTACAAGTATATGGAGACTCAACTTTGGTGATTAGTCAGATTAAGGGTGAATGGGACACAAAACGTCCAAATCTCATTCCGTATCTAGAACATATGTTGAATCTGATCCCCTATTTTGAAGAAATCACTTGGCAGACGCGTTAGCTACCATGTCATCTATGTTCAAAGTTAGATTAGACAACAAAGCTCCTCAGATTACTATTGAAAGACTAGATGAACCAGCGTACTGTTGTGAACTCGACATTGCAGGAATACAAGAGAAACCTTGGTTCCACGAAGTGAAGAGGTATCTCAAGGCTCAAGAATACTCTGAGGGGGAATCTGTCAATGATAAGAAGTTTCTAAGGAGATTTTCTGCCAAGTTCTTCTTAAGTAACGACATTCTATACAAGCGCAACCACGATCTAGATTTACTTCGGTGTGTAGATAAGAAGACAACCAAAAGAATCATGGAAGAATGGCACGAAGGCACCTTTGGCACTCATTCCAGTGGATATACGATGGCAAAGAAGATTCTGAGAGAAGGTTACTACTGGTCCACCATAGAAGCTGATTGCTATCACTATTCCCGATCTTGTCACAAATGTCAGATATACGCAGATAAAGTACATGTTCCTCTGGTACCATTGAATGTTATGACCGCTCCATGGCTTTTCGCAATGTGAGGCATTGAAATAAATGGATAAATCAAGCCAACCGCTTCTAATGGGCATCGTTTCATCCTCGTCGATATCGACTACTTTACCAAGTGGGTAGAAGCAGCCTCGTTTTCATCTGTTACCAAGAAAGTCGTAGCTCGATTCATCAAACATAATATCATCTGCTGATACGACGTCCCCGAAAGGATTATCGCACACAATGGTACTAATCTCAACAACAAAATGACCACCAAACTCAGTACACAGTTCAAGATAAAGCATCAAAACTCTTCTCCGTATTGGCCAAAGATGAATGGCACAGTGGAAGTCGCCAATAAGAACCTTAAGAAGATTATAAAGAAGATGACAGTGACATATAAGGATTGGCATGAAATGTTGCCATTTTCTCTACGGTTATTGCACTTCAGTACGAACATCTACAGGGGCAACCCCATTTTCTCTCGTGTACGGTATAGAAGCGGTTCTACCTATCGAGGTTCAGATACCCTCACTCAGAGTATTAAAGGATGCAGAGTTAGACAAAGACGAATGGGTCCAGACTCGATTTGACCATATAGACTTGATTGATGAGAAACGACTCACAACCATCTGCCATGGAAACGCATGATCAAAGCCTTCAATAAGAAAGTCAAGCACCGAGTGTACCAAGTTGGCAATCTAGTAGTCAAGTGCATCATCCTACCACAAGGTGATCCCAGGGGAAATTGGACTCCCACCTATGAGGGACCATTTGTAGTCAAGACAATATTTTTCGGCAAAGCCATGATACTGAGCACTATGGATGGAGAAGACTTCCCGCATCCTGTGAACGTGAACATATTTAAAATACTACACATAAACGAGACCTGCTAGGTCGACTGGCCTAGGATAAAATAAGGGTGTCCTAGCGAACCTAAAGGGTTCGGGAAAAAGTTAGGGACATATACAAAAAATGTACACCCAACAAGTCGAAAACCTGCAAAGGCGGCTTGGGCAAGAAAGGGTATTCCGATAGACTGAAAACCCGAAAGGACGGTCTAGGCAAAAGTTAGGGATTAAAACATATGACTATGTCTCCACGGATCATCTACAGACTACACTACTATCAGCTTCAAGATTCAAATAACACAGATAAGTCCAATCACCTTCTTCAAGCAGCAAGGAGATGAGATGTTCGAAAATATATGAGCAATAGCAGAGTTGAATCTCAATGAGATTATTTCCACATAGCTTTTATCACTTTTTTAATGCTTTCGAGAATTTCCTCTTACTAGGATACTCGTCTCTTTGTACACAAATTGCCTATCTATAGGCCCATTTTTAAAAATCAATAAAAATTCTCTTCTAAATCCGATTTTTACTTTTATCTGTTTTGGTTGCATACATCCAATGATTGCTTTGAATTATTATATGCATCTGACAATAAATATTTGTTCACAAATATACGAAAAGCGAACAGAAACGACAATTACTACAAGCTTTAGGAATTGGGATAACTACCCAAGTCACCAATACATCTGACAGAGTTAATATCACAAAAATACCCCCACAAATATCATAGAGTCATCACATCTTCAAGAATACTATACCACCATCTCATCTGCAATAGGATGGTTCACTTACAATATCTACACATGTTGTTGCTACATCAGTCCCCGAGCAGTAGTAGGTCATCAACTTTCAATTCATCACGTTAGTCCCCGAGAAGTGATCATCTCACTCATCACATTAGTCCCCGAGTAGTGATCATCTCAACTCATCACATTAGTCCCCGAGCAGTGATCATCTAACCTCATCTCAGATAAAACCAAGTCGTGGGTTTATTCTGACTCTCCTATCATTAGTATTTCCATATGGAATCTTTAATCCCATCTTCGACTACACATATCATCTCTCCGCCTACAGATTTCTGCATATCTAGTTAAGAACCAATGCATACTAATGACCTCATTCAAAGACGATTGTGGGACGCATCTTCTCTTTCAAGAAAGCTATCATGGAGTCTAACATACGACTCAATCCCCAGCATCAGCTTCCCTAGATGGAATCTATAAGCCCATCCCATTACATCGTCAGTCGACAGTTTCATTTTATACACCCAGAAGTGCAAATTTAAAGGGTACTCGAGTGTTCAAACATCTTCTACCTTCAGGTCACGAAAGGAAAGCATACCAATCTAACCCTTCAGATACAAGAATATTGAACAGGGGCAACTGTTATACCCCAAAATTTTCCCTCCTATTTTTGAGGTCAAGATGCATCTCCATACTCAAGAACTACTCAAGGGTTGATCAGACAAACCCTCTCCTAAGCAATCAACCCATAACTAGGGTTTTGTTTCTCACAAGTCAACGATGGTTTCTATTGTCTAAAGTGAGCATCATGCCTCCTCATATGTCTCAAGGTATCACCATGTCAAGTGTCAAGCCTCATGGCCTATGTTTGCTCAGTCAATTGCTCAGATGGTGGAAAATTAGTTGTATTGAACCAAAAGTCAACTATGGTTAACATACAGTCAAACTTCATCATTTTTGGTCAACATTAAGATTTTGAAGTCACATTCATCATTTGACCAAGGGTTGATCATGATTAATCAAGAAAGTTCAAAGAATGATCAAAAGTCAAAAATTTCTAAATTTTAGGGTTTCTTAAGGGAAAGTCAACAGAATTTTTATCAGGCATAACGTTCACATACTTCATCAAATTTTTTTTCCATCAAAGCTCATTTTAAAGGGAAGTCAGTTCTCTACAACTTTGTGTCTCACAAGCTTTTCCCAAAAATGCTTCATTTCAGAGTTATGGACCAAGACATTATAGGTCCTTCTAAAATAAAACAAGTGCAAGGCTGTAAATCTAAGCTTCTTGTGGTCCAAGCAACTCAATACAAGCTATCAATTTCGAAATATACTTGATTGGAAAGAGATTGGCATGATTGAAGATAAAAAATGACAATATTTGGTGTTAATTTTCAATCCAATATATTCACATCAATGCAAGATATTTCTACACTTTTGTTGACCTAAATTCTTCCTCTATAAATAGAGAACACATTCATATGCAAAGGACACGAGTTGCCGCCTCTTACAAACCCTAGAAAGTTGTCCAAAATTTCAAGTTTCTAGGGCATACTCAAAGTCAAATTTCCAGCCGTTCTCAAGCAAAACCAAGCATCCATTCATCATCCTGAAGTTGCCAGCAACCGTTCCATACTCTCACACGATCCCAAAGCAAGCCAGGAACCTCTCACTGAAGTCGACCGGTTTTTGGTAAAATATCAGATTGATTTCAATTTTCATGCATTCTTAACATATTTGATGTGTTTGTTCATATTCAGGATCCTTATTATAGTTGGTTTGATGTTTTAGATGTAAGCTTTAAGGCTTAAATCGCATTATGCCATTGCTAGGGAAATTTGGTTCAAAAGCTCCGAAACCCTAGATACAAATACTTTTAGGCCATAAGAACATCACCGTTGAACTCGCAGCCCTCGATTTTGGGGGGTATGGTCCCTCTTGATTATTTATTTTCTCTATTTTACAGGTTTCAAAAATAAGTTCGTCGGAGAAGACGACCGGAGCTAGGGATCTGGCGTCTCTCCGATCCTCTGACTTTCTTTGACCCAAGGAGGCAGGCGTGGCACAAAATGATTCGTCCATTCAAAACCCCTGGGCCCCAGCGTGTTTGGCTTTTGGTTGGTTTGATTTTCAGAAAATAGCATCCAATATATATTTATTCAATGGCATAAATTAATGGATGTATCACCGCCCTAGTGGTTAACCATGCGCGTGCTAGTCCTCTTTGTCTCTCAAGTCACGAGTTCGATCCCTGCCTTTTGCAATTTTTCAGAGTTTTCTGATTTTTTCATAGGTAGCACATACATACTTTTGGAAGCAAGGTTTTAACACCATTGGCAAATGGTGTAGCGGCGTAATTTTGAACCTGTGACCCTCAGGTCACGAGCTCAAAACCTTCCAGGGCCAAACCAATTTCTTACCAACTATTTTCTTAACTTTTTCTTATTTCTTTTAATTTTCAACTTATTTTTATTCTTTTCACAAATTATTTTCACTATTATAAAAAACCCTAAAAAATATTTTTATCTTAGATTTAGGTTTGAAAAATGTTTATTTAATTTTAGACACAAAAATATTTTATTTTTATTTTCACTTAAAATTATTTTCATAACTAATTTCTAATTAATTTAGAATTAGGTTTTCTTTATTAAAATCAATTCCAAAAAATACCAAAAAATATTTTTCTTTAATAATTAGGGCTTAGAATATTTTCATAATTATTAAAACATTTTTCTAATTATTTATTTATTATTTTTGCCTTTAAATAGTAGAAATCGATGTATAGAGGTCGCAAGGATATTTTTGTAATTGCGTAGATTTACTTTCTCACACATTTACTTTTCCGCACCTCTAATTATGAATCTTCCCCAAAGCCATGTAACAGTGTAGGACCTTTACTTTCCGCACCTCTATTTTTTGTACATATATTAACTGCTTAGATGTATGGCTAATAGGACTGTATGGCAAGACAAAAATCAAACTTAGATCACCATAATCTCCAAGATAACATATCTGAATCAATACACTTTTCACACTTGCACCCCTAGGTTATTCTCTCTTGTTGCCTTACGTATAAACAATGGTCATGTCCCTCGAACGTAGGGTTACCATTAGCAAAAAGTCCCTCGATTCAAAAATCATCACAAAGATCACAGTCCCCTGATGATCCTCCAATTGTTGCTTACGAATATATGATCTCGTCCCTCGGTTGTTGCCTACAAATAAGTGATGATCGTCCATTCGAATTGCTAAGGTACCCTTACATGTTACCTTCAATGACCATACGATGACCTTATGCCTGTCCCTTCACATCCAACGGATAAAGTTACCAACCAACTAATGGTATGGATAGCGCAATCCTAAAGGAGAAGGAAAATAACAAGAGACGACCCTTCTGAGTAGGTAATAAGACTTTAAATTGCTTGCTCCAATCCAATCAAAAAAATGCTTTTCACACTTCACACTCTTTCCAAAATATTTTCAAACAAACACTTTGTATACATTCATACGAGAATCATTATAAAGTTACATTTTTCAAAACAAATATTTTCAAAACACTTCGTATACATTCTTGAGGACTGATACAAGAATCATTACGAAGTTAAAGCAAAATATCTTTCAAAATAATTTTCAAATCACATACACACAAAAGCAAGTTTCAAAAAGTGAACTATAGCAATTAAGAGCCCGTAGATAACTACGGATAGAAAGGGTGCTAATACCTTCCCTTTTCATAATTACCTCCCAAACTCAGAATCGATAAAAGGTCTTTTTCCCGTTCTTTTCACATTTCCTTTATTGGATAAAAGAAAAGTCGGTGACGACTCTTGCTATCCGCAACATTTGCAATGAAACGCAAAACAAACAAGTCAGTTCTCCCACCGTGTTACAGAACTAGCGACTCTACTGGGGAGACTATCCGAATCAAGTTCATGGGTATACCTTCTCAACTCAAGGAGTTAGTTTCAAAAGTTCCCTATCACGCTCAGTTCGTCAAAAGGCATGGTTATCTGCTTGACTTTGTTATCTCCGGTTTTGAAGAAGACATGATGAGCATCGTATTCTAGTTCTTTAATCTGAAGCATCATTGCTTTACCTTCCTAGACTATCAGTTGGTACCTAAAATGTAAGAATTATCTAAGCTACTTGGGATACCTATCCTTAATCAAATACCATTCACCGGTTCAGAAAAAGTTCCAAAGTTTGAAGACACCGCATCAGCTCTACATCTAAAGCGGTCAAACATTGAAGCTAATTAGGAAACAAGAAGTGGAGTTAAGGGTTTGCTTTCTAAGTTTTTTATAAAGAAAGCTCGAGAATTCTTAAAGGCTATGATTTTCCACGCTTTCGAAGATACTTTGGCTTTGCTAATCTATGGTTTGGTGCTATTTCCCAATCCTGATCAATTTATGGACGTGAACGCCATTAAAATATTCCTCACTCATAATCATGTGCCTACCTTACTCGGAGATATTCTACATTCTCTCCACACTTGTACTATGAAATGACAAGAGACTCTCATGTGTTGCATACAGTTATTATACAGGTGGTTTATTTCGCACCTTCCTCGATCAGTGATGAAGAATGAACAAGGTGTGAAGTGGTCTCAAAGGTTGATGTCACTTTCTCACTCAGATATTCGTTGGTGTCTCTACTCTAAAAATGACTTCACTTTCATTGAGCGTTGTGGGGAATTCCCCAATGTACCACTCCTTGGCATAAGGGGATGTATCACTTATAACCCTTCTCTAGTGCTACGACAATTTGGTTATGCTCGAAGAGATGGTCCTCATGATATGCTTATACAAGGCATTGTATTGGACTACAACAACGATCTCCATGGTTACCACCGAGGATTTGTACACGCTTGGGGCATGGTGAAGAAGGTTGATACCAAGACTTTGGGTCATAAAAATTCCATTCCTTGGGAACCTTACCTCAAATGGGTACGGGCTCGTGCTCAAAATCTCATGATGCCATATGCTGCTACTCTACCAGTAATTATTGAACCTGTTGTTGAAGGCGATGAATATTATACCATTCTTTATCCAAATATGACTACCGATTTCAAAGAACTGAAGAGATCATGGATTCAACCTAAAGAAGAAAGGGATACATTCGAAACTCAATGCTATGCAAGCGAGAAAAGAGTATTAGAGATGACAAAGCTAATTCATGAGGAACAAAGCATTAACAACTATGTCAACACAAAGAGGAAGCGTCCATAGGAGGCTTAAGGCATTAGGAGTCTTACTTTTTGAAGTTTTAATCAAACTAATAGAAAGTTTGTTCTTGTTTGTTTACCAAATTTAAATTCCCCTTGAAAATATTGCATAACATTGCATATCATAGCATATCATTTCATAACAGGTAATCTGAAGAGCAACAAAACTGAAGGAAGTGTCAAGGTAAATGAAGTAAGCCATCATGGGTATCAAGAAGAAGAGGAAGAAGACTATATGAACGAGCAGTATCCTCCTGACAACGAGAAGTATAAGCAACTTGAAGATCGTCTGAGTGCTGTGGAAAATCTGAAAATGTCAAGACTAAACTTTGATGATTTAAGCATGGTGCATGTAGTGGTCATTCCCTGCAAGTTCAAAGTTCCTAATTTTGCTAAGTATGATGGAATTTCTTGTCTGAAGCTTCATCTAAATTCCTATGTTCAGAAGATTCAACCACACACTACTAACAAGAAATTATGGATGCATTTCTTTCAAGAGAGTCTGTCCGAAGCACAGATAGAGTGGTATTATCAGCTAGAAAATACCCACATTCATACTTGGAATGATTTGGCAGATGCTTTCTACAAATAGTACCAGTATAATTCTGAATTGGCAGTAACCCGCATGCAACAACAGAATATGTCTATAGGTCGTGATGAGAAGTTCAAAGAGTACGCCAAGAAATGGAGAGAGCTAGCAGGAAGAGTCCATCCACCCTTGTCTAATAGGGAATTGGTTGATATGTTCATGGGAACACTGTTAGGTCCATTCTTCAATCATCTGATAAGAAATTCCTCAGTCGGATTCACCGAGCTGATACTCATAGGAGAATATATTGAAGCTGGAATCGAGAGTGGAAAGATTCAAGTCGAGACATGTTTAAATGCTGCGAAGAGATCTTTTGGTGGGAAGAAAGAAGCCAATGTTGTGTATGGTTGTTATACCCCAAAATTTTCTCTCCTATTTCCCAAGTTAATCCATATCTCTATACTCAAGAACTTCTCAAGGCTTGACCAAATAAACCCTCTCCTAAGCAATCAACCCACAACCAAGGTTTTGATTCTGCCAAATCAAAAATGAGTTCTAATTCCTCAAGTGGTCATAATACCTCCTCATATGTCTCAAGGTATGACCATGTCAAGTTTCAAGCCTCACAACTCCAGTTTGCTCAGTCAATTGCTCAGATGGTTGAAAATTAGTTATATTAGACAAAAAGTTAATTGTGGTTAACATACAGTCAAACTCCATCATTTTTGGTCAACATTAAGATTTTGGAATCACAATCATCATTTGATCAAGGGTTGATCATGATTCATCAAGAAAACTCAAGATTTAATCAAAAGTCAAAGTTTCCAAATTAGGGTTTTTGGACAAAAAGTCAACAGAACTTTGACCTAGCATAACTTTCACATAATTTATCATAAATTTTTCCACCAAAGCTCATTTTGAAGAGAATTCAATTCTCTACAACTTCACGTCTTACAAGCTTTGGCAAAATGCTTCATTTGGAAGTTATGGATCAAGAGATTATAAGCTCTTCTAAAAGTCAATAAAAAGTCATCTTTTTGCAAAGAAGTGTACATGAACATGGAAACTTCAATGAAGATGAAAAAAAAGTGTTTAGAGGACATCTTAAGCTTTCTAAAAAGTCCAAGAACACTTCAAAATGTTGAGAATTGAGCAAGATACAAGTTGTGCAAGTTTGGCATTTTTAAAGAAGTGCATGAAGAGAAATACTAAGCAAATTCAATTTTTTTCTTCCAAATGAGCCTATATTTCTTTGATTCAAACTTGTTTCTGATATTGCCAAGGACTTCTAAAGCCCATTTGCACGCCATGCTTGCAATTATTTTATTTATTTTTTATTAATTCAAATATAATTAAAATAAAATGCAAAAAATCAAATAAATAAGTGCAAGGCTTATTTTTCAGCATTCTTGAGATCCAAGTTACTCATCTATAGCTGTCAATTTCGAAATATATTGATTGGCATGTGATTGGAGAAAATTTGGAAGTTTTTGATGCAAATAGGAAAGATTAAAGAATCAAATATTTTCTCATTGAATGGAATATATTCTTGACACAATTCTTGACCTAATTGAGTCCTCTATATATTCACAAGGTTTCCATACCCTAATGGACGAATTTTTTGCAACCAAGAACCCTAGACAAACTCAAAAAAACCTTGGCATCCAAGCAACCTAGCAGTCAAGGTTTCAGGCCAATTCAATCAATTCCAAGCATTCCAATAAATTCCTCATCGCTTCCTAAATCAATCCAAGCCATCACAAGTCACCAACACCTCCAGAATCACAACATTAGTGATCACGGTTTTTACAAGCTTTCTCAAAATTGATTTCATACATACACTCATATTTAACATGTTTTGATTGCATATTTGTGTTCATATTGATGTTTCAAAGCTGTCTGTATGGTTTAATTCAAGTTTAATTGCATGAGTCGTAAGTTGCCATTGTTAGGGTTCATGGTCTCGAATTGGGGTTTTCCAAAATAGAAAAAATTGGACAAAACTAAGGGCATGGTTGTGCTCAGAGGATCAATTCCAATCGATCCATGGTTTCATAGCAAATTTATATTGCATATTTTTTGATTTTGAATTGTGCAAGGATATAGATATAGACGTTGTCCGTAGGTAAAACATTTACCCACAAGAAGGTCGTGGGTAATTGTAATACGGTGAACTGACTTTGAGATTTTTGTATCGCAAATGTGCGGATAGCAAGAGTCGCCACCGACTTTTCTTTTATCCAATTAAGGGAAGGTGAAAAGAACAGGAAAACACCTTCGTTAGATTATGAGTAAGGGAGAAGGTTATGAAAAGGGAAGGTATTAGCACCCCTTTTCATCCGTAGTTATCTACGGGCTCTTAGTTGCTCTTAGATCACTTTAAAATTGTGCTTTCTTGTGTGTTTGACAAAAATGTTTTGAAAAGGCATTTCGTTTTGACTTTGTAATGATTCATGTAGGAATGTATACAAAGTGTTCGGAAATGTTTTGTTTTTGAAAAGAATTTGAACTTTGACAAAAAGTGTGAGGTGCGAAAAGTATTTGATAGAGCAAGCAACTAAAAGTCTTATTACCTACTCAGAATGGTCGTTTTCGTGTTGTTTTACGTTCCTTTAGAATAGTGCTATCCATACCATTAGTTGGTAAGTAACCCCATTCGTTGGATGTAAGCGGGACATTCGAAGGGACATCGGATGGTCACAGAAGGCAACTTGTAGGAAGTATCCTAACACATTCGAAGGGACTATCATCATTTTTCGTAGGCGGCAATCGAGGGTCAAGATCATGTATTCGTAGGCGACATCGTGGGTCTATGATCTTTGTATCGAAGGGACTATGATGATTTGTTTTGAAGGCAATGGTGCTAGGATACCTCTACGTTCGAGGGACTTGACCATTTATTCGAAAGGCAACGAGAGAGAATTACTCTAGGGGGTGCATGTGTGAAAAGAGTGTGTTGAATTCAGATATTTTATCTTAGAATTATGAGTGACCTATGTCCAATTTTATCTTTCCATACACGCCTAATTACTAGCAGTTTATAGGGTGCGGAAAGTAAATAGCGGAAATGTAAAGTGCGGAAAGATAAAGTCCTACGCTATTACATGGCTTTGGGGCAGTTACATAATAAGAGTGCGGAAAGTAAAGGTCCTAATTAAACTATTACACCCCATAGGCAGTTACATAATTGAAATAGAAAAGCAAGAAAAATCGTCCGAAACGTTACAACCTGTAAACAGATACATAATCGGAAAACAAGAGAAATTGCATAAGAAGAAAATGTTAGTAAAAAAAAAATATTTTTGAATGAGGAAAAAGGTTTTATGTTAGAAATGACAACAATATGATAAGATAAATTTTTGGTAATTTTCTGGATCGTTTTGGTAATTTAAAAACAATTAAAAGTCAAATTAACGATTAATTGGTAATTAAATAAAATATGCATGCAAAAATATTAATTTTAATGCTAAAAATTAAATAAGTATTTTTCTGATAATAATGCAAAAAAGAAATATTTTTGGGGTTTTTTAGATGCATGATAAAAAATATTGAAGATAAATTAAATTAGATGAAAAAATATTAAGAAAATAGAAAAAAATATGTTAGTTTTCAATGAAGCAAAAAATATTTGGTCTTGCCAGGATTCGAACCGGTGTCCCTTGCTTCACACACGCGTTGCCATGACCAACTGAACTAGAGCGTCCACGTGTTTAAGAATTGAAACGAATATGTTTTAAGCGTAAACGCCTTCTGATTGCCCAGAACACGCGCGAAGAGCATCGTCTTCTTCGTTTGAAAATTCAAACACTTAGCGTCGGTCTCACTCGACGCTATGGCCCCTGCAAAAATCAAAAATCCAGTACAAGCAATATAAATGTAATTCAAAGCCATGGTTCAATTGGAAACATCGTTCTGAACACGATGGTGGTATTGGTTTTGTCCAATTTTACGGATTTAGGGAAACCCTAATTCGACCCAGAAAACCCAAACAATGGTGATTCTCGTTCCAGGCCATTAAAATGCAATTAAATCATCCAGAAAGCTTGCAAACTTTGTTCTAAACACAAAACAAACGTCAAAACATGTTAAAGATGCATGAATAACAGAATTCGATTTTGGAAAAAGTATGAACAAACCAAAACTGGATTTCGTGATTCTTGATGGTTTTGAGAGTTGTCAAGGTCTGGAATGATTTAGGAGACTTCAAGGAATGTGTTTGGATGCTTGGTGTGACACCCCAAATAATTCGGTAATTAAATAATTACGATTTTTAATTATTAATTTAATTGAGAATGTAATTTATTAATATATTGAATTATTGAGATTAAATATGGATTTATTGGAAGTATGTTGGGTAAAGTGGGGTGTGAGGAGTAAAAGACTCTACTCACATTAATTGATTTATTTTAATTATGTTAAAAAGGAATAAAAGGAATTTAATAAGGAAAGGAGTCATTTTTTGAGAAAACAAGATACGTGAAGTGAGAAGAGGAGAAAAGAAGGAAGAAGACCTAGAAGCGTCAGAATTCGAAGAACCCACAAGGTAAGGGGTGATTTCGATTGATTATTGCTTATTATAGGTTTTGATTTTGATACTATAGATCAAAGTATGTTAGGAAACCTTAGTTTGAGAATTTCTAGGTTTCCATGGATGTATACTTAATTGTGTCAGATTGTTTCAGATTGTATCAGATTGTGTCTGTTTGTGTCAGAATATGTATTGAAAACAATTAGAGTGTCAGTAGATGAAAAGAAATGATGGAAATATGTTGTTTGATGTGATAATGATGCCAATAGGATGTGGTTTAGTGTTTTCCATGTTGGGATTCGTATGGACAAGTTGTGTTTGATTGAGAATGAAGGAATGCTGTCAAAAGTGCAGGAAATGGCTTTTTAACACGTGGGAACCGGTTCCCAGTGGGGAGGAACCGGGTTCCACATTGAAAATTTGTGAAAAACTGGAAAAATGTACTCAGGAACCGGTTCCTGTATGGGTAGGAACCGGGTTCCCATACAATTTTCCAGAAACGTGAAAATTGAACTTTCAGGAACCGGTTCTTGTATGTGTAGGAACCGGGTTCTGCCTTAATTTTTTTGAAAAATGTCAAACTTTGAAAATTCATAACTTTCAAACCGTAAGTCCGTTTTGAGCGTCGTTTTGGACGTTATTTCCTAAATTTAATGCTCTATTTCATGAAATGAATATATTTTCCAAAACTTGAAGTTATTTTGAAAATGAGCCAAATTCCGAGATAGGTGACTTTTGACTGACGCATATTGATGTGTATGTAGCAGAGATCCTGTGTTGATGGACGTATTGGTATTGTATGGATGAAAAACATGTTTATGTTGCTAATGATGGTGTGCATGATCGTTGAGATATCATGTTTTGGTTTTGATTCGGTTTAGGATAATCGGTGTGTTCATGATTGTATTGATACCATGTGTTTTGTTGGTGTGGTATATGCCTGATAGTTATTGATCTTAGTTGTTGTTGTTGTGGTATATACTGGTGAATAGTCTTACCAATTGAAGGGTAAGTGTTTGGAATATTATGCTTTGTGATGATTTATTTCATGATAGTTGATGATATCATGTTGTGGTTGTTGATGGTTTATGATGTCTGATATGGTCATAATCTGTGTTGATGTTGCATGCTAGAGATGTGCGTGCATATGCATTGTTTGTTGAAGTTAATTCCCATTGTGCGGAATTTGACTTGGATTGCCGATAACCGATACCCGAGTGAAGATGGGTGGTTAGGCTGGATTCGTGTCCGGGTGGTTATGGACGAATCGATGGTACTGTATCCGGTTGATGATGGATCAGAGTTGGGTGACTTGGTCACGTGTCGGTACCGCATGCATTGAGTCTGCATTGTATTTGCATGGAGTTGTAACATGTTAGGATGTCTTCCAGTGTTACTCTTCTTTGATTGTTATGAATATGCATGATGAATGTGGTTGTGTGTGTGAATCTGAATTTATGCCAAGTGGGTGAAGTAATATGCTTGTGATATATTATTGATTGAAAGACTTATAATATGCTTTAATTATGAGAAGTCTCACCCTTACTTTACCATTTCAGATTAAGGTTAGCAGCTGAAGAGTCGGTGAGGATGGCTCTAGAGCTTATCGTTAGTCCGCGTGTCAGTGTCATGCTCTGATTAGATTGTAACACTGGGGAACGTTAGATGAGGAATTAGACATTGGTTTATTGTTTAATTAAAATTTTGTTGGGAATACAATGATTGAATTATTCCGTTTTGGTGATGATATTTTCCGCTGTGTAAGACATGGTCTTAATTTGACTGAATTATTGAAAATGTTGATCCTCAGTGTAGCATGGCTACTGTTTGAATGAAGGTTATTTTATTTATTAATTGTGACATCCCTCATTATACTATGTTAACTCTGATTAAAGCTGAATTAGATATTAAATCAATTGATATATTCGGGGTATTTAGATGGGGTGTTACACTTGGAATTGGCTTAATCGAAGCAAAACTATGGCTGCAAGTTGCTTCAAGAACACGGTTTTTTGGCTTTAGGTTAGGGTTCCTCCAAGAAATTTTTCTATTCTTTCTTATGTTGTATGCATTGTATATTTATAATGGATGGATTTTGGGCTGAATTCAAGAGCAAATATTGATCAATCAATGTAAAAAATATTTGATTTTGTATGAAATCAAATCTTCCTTTTTTGATCCAATTTCAATCAATTTCTTGCCAAATCAATGTAAATTTCGAAATTTGCCAGCTTGTATGAGTTGCTTGGATCTCAAGAATGAGAGAAAAATCAACTTTGCATTTAATTTTGATTTTATACCTTATTTTTTAATTTAATTTGTTTTTAAATGAATAAAATTCAAATTAAATAGAAAAATAAAGACAAAATTCATGGCATTGGGCTTGGAGGTTCCAAATAAGATAAGGAACAAGTTTAAACCAAGAAAAACTAGGCCCATTTCCAAAATTTTGGATTTTGACAAGTATCTCTCTTTGTGCACATCTTCAAAAATGCCCAACTTGTGCAAGGTGTATTTTGCTCAATTTTCCACATTTTTGAGTGTTATTGGACTTTTTAGAAATCCCTAGATGTCCTCTAAATAACCTCTTTGGTTTCATCTCAATTGGAGTTTCCATGCTCAATAAAACTTCATTACAAAAAGTTGACTTTTTGTTGACTTTGAAAAGGACCTGTAATGTTTTGATCCATACCTTCCAAATGAAGCATTTTTTGAACATTCTTGTGAGACATGAAGTTGTAGAGAATTTGATTTCTTTCAAAATGAGAGGTGGTGGAAAATTTTCTGAGAAAGTATGAAGAAGTTATGCTCAGTCAAAGTTCAGTTGACTTTTCATTGGAAAACCCTAATTTGGAAAGTTTGACTTTTGAGCAAATCTTGAGTTTTCTTGATGAATCATGATCAACCCTTTATCAAATGATGAATGTGACTTCAAAATGAGGATGTTGACCAAAAATCAGGAAGTTTGATTGTATGTTGACCACAATTGACTTTTTGTCCAATACAACTGATTTTCAACCATCTGAGCAATTGTCTGAGGAAACTTGACTTGTGAGGCTTGAAACTTGACATGGAGAATCTCTGAAGCATATGAGGAGGCATGATGACCATTGGAGATGTTGGAAGTCCATCTTGATCTGAGAATTTCCAAACCCTAGTTTGGGTTGATTGTCTATGAGAGGGTTTGTCTGATCAACCCTTAAGGAATCCTTGAGTATGGATGTATGAAATGTTTTGAGAAGTAGGAGGGCAAATTTTGGGGTATGACAGTAATTTCCTTCCAAAATTTAAATCGGGGACGATGACCCCTTGACGCACAATCTATTTTAATCCATTTTCAGAAATTAATTTCGCCTATATTGTTATTGTTTCATATTTCAAGCAGCATGTGCACTTGAAATAGAGGGCCTGGGTTTGATCCTTGGAATCCTCACCTATTTTTTGGTTATTTTCCAAACTAACCATTTTCTCTTATTTTCTTTTTTTTCTTCAATATTTTTCTTTTCAATTTAATTTTTCTTCAAATATTTTTTTAAACTATCATAAAAATCACAAAAAATATTTTCCTTTTAGATTTAGGTTAATAAAACTTTTAATTAATTTTTGACATAAAAATAATTTATTTTTATCATGATTTAAATTATTTTTCATAATTAATTATTAATTAATATTTAACCTATTTTATACACTAAAATCAATCCACAAAATTCCAAAAAAATGTTTTCTTTCTTGTAATTAGGTTTACTAACCCTAAAAACATTTTTACTAATCTCCAAAATATTTTCACTAACAATTTTCTTATTATTCTGATTGTTTGTTTACTAGTTCGTATTTAAATTCTAGAAATCGATATATAGGTCGCAAGGACATTTTTGTAATAGCGTAGTTACTTTCTGTCTTTACTTTCCGCACCTCCTATTATGTATCTGCCTCAAAGCCATGTAATAGCGTAGGGCATTTACTTTCCGCACTTTACTTCCTATACTCTTTTATAAACTATCTATAAATTGTTTAGATATATGCTAACTAGGGTTAGTATGGCAAGATAAAATCAATCTTAGACAACCCTAATTCAACATTAATATATCTTAATCAAATACACTCTTTCACACATGCACCCCCTTAGGGTATCCTTTCTTGTTGCCTTACGAATACAATGGTCTTGTCCCTCAAACGTAGGGTTACCATTAGCAAAGATGCTTACGAATAATATCATCACAAAGATCATAGTCCCACGATGACCCTCGATGTTGCCTACGAATATATGATCTCGTCCCTTGATTGTTGCCTACGAAAAGTGATGATCTTCCCTACGAATTTGGTAAGGTATCCCTACATGTTTCCTTCTATGACCATGCGATGACCCTACGATTGTCCCTTCACATCCAACGGATAAAGTTACCTACCAACTAATGGTATGGATAGCCTTATTCTAAAGGAGAAGGAAATAACAAGAAAACGACCAATCTGAGTAGGTAAATAAGACTCTATTGTTTGCTCCAATCAATCAAAATCACTTTTCACACCTCACACTTTTCAAAAACTTTTTTCAAACACTTTGTATACATTCCAATGAGAATCATTATAAAGTTAAACATTTTCCAAACAAACATTTCCGAACACTTCGTATACATTCCAATGAGAATCATTATGAAGTCAAAGTGAAATGTCTTTCAAAATACTTTCCAAATCACACACACAGAAAGCAAATTTTCAAAAGTGAGCTAAGCAACTAAGAGCCCGTAGATAACTACGGATGGAAATGATGCTAATACCTTCCCTTTTCATAATTGCCTCCCGTACTCAGAATCTAACGAAGGCCTTTTCCTGTTATTTTCACCTTCCCTTTATTGGATAAAATAAAAGTCGGTGGCGACTCTTGTTATCTGCAACAATTGTGATAAAACGCAAAACAAACAAGTCATTTCTCCCACCGTGTTACAGAACTGGCGACTCTACCGGGGAGACTACCTGAAGAGAGGCTACCTTAGGGCTATAATATCACTTTATTGTTGTCTGATTGCTTTGTATGCTTTACTTTTAAGGGATGCTTGGGTATTATATCTATGTGGGATCCTACACCCGCATACAGGTTTCCTTAGGTAAGTAGCAATAGATCATTACGACTATTAGACGTAAACCAAAATGGTCAAAATGATGGCTACATTAGTGCGACACTTTGGATGTCCTGATGCTCCTCATGTTCAATTGAGGAAGTATTTGGCGGCTGCGTGGTGTCATAAGAACTAACTCAACTTTAGAACCCCTAATTGACCCATCTTGACCATTAGAAGATAGTGAGATAGCTGGCTTCGGTGCAGACTGAGGTTGGTTGATACTCAATGCTACGCTCATTAAGATTCGACTTTCGGGATAATTCGGTCGACCATTTGGTAGTTGTACTGAAATAAAGCCTACAAGAAAGATCAATGATATGAGATTCCTAGAACCCGGTTTCTATTATAGGACACGTTGAACCAACTTAAACTCCAGTAGGGTAGACACTTATACCTCATGCAAGCCTTAAACCTAGGGTTATTGTGTGAATTGCTTGTGCTTGCTATTTAAAGATGACATCATAACATCATATCATTTCTAACTATTTCAAGGACCTAGGGATTTATCTTTGGTCTTTGTTGTAGGTTTATGGCTTCCAAGAAGACCATCCGAATCAACTTTGTGGGTATCCCTTCTCAACTCAAGGAGTTAGTCTCGGAAATTCCCGATCATGCTCAGTTCATCAATAGGCATGGTTATCAACTTGACTTGGTTACCTTCGGTTTTGAAGAAGATATGATGAGCGTCATATTCCAGTTCTTTGATCCGAAGCATCATTGCTTTACTTTCCCATATTATTAGTTCGTACCTAAAGTGGAAGAATTCTCTAAGCTACTTAGGATACCCATTCTTGATCAGATACCTTTCACCAGTTCAGAAAAAGTTCCAAGGTTTGAAGACATCGCATCAACGTTAGATCTAAAGCGGTCAGACACTGAGGACAATTGAGAGACGAGAAGTGGAGTTAAGGGATTTCTTGCTAAATTTTTTATAAAGAAAGCTCGAGAATTCTTAAAGGCTATGAGTTTCCACGCTTTCGAAGACATTTTGGCTTTGCTAATCTATGGTTTGGTGCTATTTCCTAATCCAAATCAATTTATAGACTTAAACGCCATCAAGATATTCCTCACTCATAATCCTGTGCCTACCTTACTTGGAGACATTCTGCATTCTCTCCACAATCGTACTATGAAAAGGCAAGGAACTCTCATGTGTTGCATACCTTTATTATCCAAATATCCGTTGGTGTCTCTACTTTCAAAAGGACTTGACTTTCATTTAGTGTTGTGGAGAATTCCCTAATATTCCACTCCTTGGCATAAGGGGAGGTATCACTTACAATCTTTCTCTAGCGCTACGACAGTTTGGTTACGCTCGAAAAGATGGTCCTCATAACATACTCATCCAAGGCATTGTGTTTGATTACGACAACGACCTCCAAGGTTACCGTCGAAGATTTGTGCATGCTTAGGTGAAGAAGACTGATACCAAAACCTTGGGGCATAAAAATTCCATTCCTTGGAAACCTTACCTCAAATGGGTGCGAGCTCGCGCTCAAAACCTCATGATGCCATATACTGCTATCTTGCCACTAATTATGGAACCTGTTGCTGAAGGTGACGAATCCTATACCATTATCCATCTAGATATGCCTTTTGATTTCGAAGAATTGAAGAGATCCTGGATTCAACTCAAAAAAGAAAAGGATACCTTCGAAGCCCAATGCTACGCAAGTGAGAAAAGGGTATTAGAGTTGTCGAAGCTACTTCACTAAGAGCAAGGAATCAACACCTACTTCAACACAAAGAGGAAGCGTCATGGGAGACCTAAGCTATAAGAATTTCATTTTTTATTGTTTGAACTTTCATTTGTACTTGCTAAATCAACTAATAAAAAGTCTGCTCTTGTCTATTTACAAAATTTAAATTCCTAAGGTCCATGAAAACATTGCATTGCATAACATATCATAGCATGTACTCTAAAGACCGGTTTTCTCATTCTCTCACTATTTATTTCAGCAAAAATGGATCTTGATCAAACTGTCAAAGATCTCCAGGCTCAGAACGTTCAGTTCCAGGAGATGTTCACCAATTCGACTCGAGGTCAGAAAGATTTGAAAAAGTTCATCACTAAAAAGAATAAGACCATTGGCCTTATCAACCTGGGAAGAAAGCACAGAGGTCCACTCAAGGTAGTCAGACAACTTGAATTCTCAGACAAGAACGACGAAACTAAAGGAAGCGTCAAAAACAATGAAGGAAGCCATCATGAGTCTGAAAACAAAGAGGAAGACTATATGAGCGAGTAGTATCCTGACAACGAAAAGTACAAGCAACTTGAAGACCGCCTGAATGCTGTGGAGAATTTGAAAATGTCAGGGTTGAACTTTGATGATTTAAGCCTGGTTCCTAGAGTAGTAATTCCCTGCAACTTCAAGGTTTCTACCTTTGCTAAGTACGATGGCATTTCCTGCCTGAAGCTGCATCTGAAGTTCTATGTTTAGAAAATCCATCCTCATACTGAAGAAAGGAAACTGTGGATACATTTCTTTCAAGAGAGTTTGTCCAGAACACAGTTGAAGTAGTATTATCAGCTAGAGAGTACCCACATTCATACCTGGAATGATTTATCAGATGCTTTCTACAAACAATACCAGTACAATGCTGAATTGGCACCAACCCGTATGCAACTGTAGAATATGTCTATGGGCCGTGATGAGAAGTTTAAGGAGTATACTCAGAAATGGAGAGATCTAGCAGACAGAGTTCAACCACCCTTGTCTAATAGGGAATTGGTTGATATGTTCATGGGAACGCTGGAAGATCCTTTCTTCAATCATCTGATTGGAAACTCTTCAGCCGGATTCATCGAGCTGATATTGACAGGCGAACATATTGAAGCTGGAATCAAGAGCGGAAAGATTCAAGTCGAGTCATTTTCAAATGTTGCAAAGAGATCTTTTGGTAGGAAGAAAGAAGCCAATGTTGTATATGGTTAGAAGAGCCGTGACAAAGCTGATTGCAATCAATCTATGGGGGCAGTCCTGATCTCCAATCCCACACCAGTGCAACCTCAACAAGACAACGCGCATAGGTAGAACGCGCCAAGAAGACAATTTACGAAGATCAACATGTCGTTATCTCAAGCATTACAACACATGTTAAAGGCAGAGATGATTACTTTGAAGGATCCTCCTCAACACGTCAACACCTCCTCTCTGAAGTACAATCCCAATGCAAGGTATGCATACCACACCAACAGCCCAGGCACGACACCAACAACTGTTGGGCCTTGAAGAACAAGATCCAAGACATGATTGAAGCCTATGAAATTGAATTCGACCCTCCTACCGAAACTCTAAATGTGATCAATGCACCAATGCCTGACCATTGTAAAAGTGCCAACACCATTGATAATGACTCCTATGTCTTTGATGTGAGTGAGCTGACCATTCCCCTGATGACTGTCAAGAAGGATTTGTTGTAAGCCGGTTTATTTCCAGGATGTCCTGACAACTGTCGTTGGTGCGCATCTAAATCCAATGGATGTGCTGGGTTGAAGAGACATGGTCAACGTATGATGGACAACCGAGAAGTGTTATTCCTAAAAGCTCCGTCTATAGAAAGTTTGTGCAACGATGTTTCTAAAAGCCTGAAGATCGAAGACGTAAGCGAAGTCGTACCAGAAGTCTGGGATACCTTGGGGCAGCCAAGTGAGAAGTTTGATTTTATGGTGAAATATACCGCTCCTGAAAGCTACAAGATTACTATTGTAGACATCAAGGAAACCAGATGTGGAGATGGTGATTACCCCAAAGAATATGCTGATGTAAACACAATAAGGATCACTTCTGCCGATCCTGCACCTAGAGTGGTACCTCTGATTATTACCTCACCCAAATCGATTCCATATTCCTCTAACAAAGCTATACCTTGGAATTATGGAGCCAAAGTTTAATATTATGGCGTCAAGCAAGAGCCATTAACCATCGAAGACAGTACAATTGAAGTTAGTCCCGATGTTGACAATATCATCGGATCAAGCAAAGTAACTAGGACCGGAAGAGTATTTTCTTCAGATATCTCTCCTCCAAAAGACACTGTTGCACCAGTCCGTACTCTTGCTATTAAACCAACTCCCGAGGCTCGAGGGAAAGATAAAGTGACTCAACCTACTCAGACAGAAATACCAAAGGAAGTTTCTAAAGATACCTCTAAGCGAGAAATGGAGGAAATTCTGAAGATCATTAAGAAGAGCGATTGCAATGTTGTGGAGCAGTTGGGACAATCTCTGTCCAAGATATCCATGCTAGCTCTGTTGTTGTGCTCTGAGGCTCATGCCAAAGCCTTGGTAAAATTTCTGAAGAATGCTCATATACCGCAAGACACTTATGCTGACCAATTCAAAAGATGTAAACTCTACTTTCTTTGTGATGGACATTCGTCCAACTTATTCTTGCCTGCTTGGACACCCTTGGATACATGGGGCAGGCGCTGTTACCTCTACCCTGCATCAGAAGTTAAAGTACCTAGTGAAGGGGAAAATTATTACAGTATGCGGAGAAGAAGAATATATGGTAAGCCATCTACAGTCTTTCTGATACATCAAAGTAGAAGGTGAATTTGTCGAAACTCTTTGTCAAGCTTTTGAAGTAGTTCCACGATTGATGCCTGTCGACTCTCCTGTCACTCCTAAGGTTGCTAGAGTTCCACCGAAGATGGCCTCACTAAAAGATGCCAGAGCTATAGTTGAAGAAGAATGTTGTACTATTTAGGGTCAGCTACCTGATTTTTTGTTCAAATTTGACTAGACTGGTTTAGGCTTCACTACCAAAGGTCAGAAAATGATACGCCGCGAATGTGCCAATGGATCTCCTTTCCGCATCAACAAAAGTGGAGTTCATGCTATAGAAGACGATGATGGTGACTTCGACATCAACAATTGGATCTTCCCAACTCCCGACGATGGAATCAACAATTGCACGACTGAAAATGTTATACTGATCTCCTTTAGACAGGAGTAATGTTTTTTTGTTTTATGCTTTTTATACTTTTGAACAATAAACTTAAAGCCTAGTGCCTTGCCCGGGGCACCACGGCTCGTTTGTGAGGGTTATTACTTGTCATTTGCATATTTTTATTTAATAAATCATTGGACTTTTGCATTGAAATATTGTGCTCCTTGTCTTTGTTTTTTACTTTATCACCTTTTCAAAAGCTATATGTTCTTACACACACCCACGTAATAAACTGCAGATCCATATCCACTCCGGATCCCGTCGATAACAACTTTGCTTTTGCTAAATATGACTTCGATAATCTGATCTACCAAGCCGAAGATGAAGGTGAGGAAGATTGTGAGGTGCTAGGAGAACTTGCCAGACTACTACAACAAGAGGAAAAGGCTATACAGCCGCACGAAGAGCTAGTCGAAGTTGTGAATCTAGGTACCGACGAAGACAGAAAAGAAATCAAGATAGGAGCGGGTCTTGAGAACAATGTTAAGGAAAGATTGGTCCAGATGCTGTGAGATTACATCGAGATTATTGTTTGGTCCTACGAAGACATGCCAGGTTTAGATATCCATATTGTGGTACACCGACTGCCAACGAAAGAAGGTTTTCTCCCTGTGAAGCAGAAGGTTCGTCGTATGCGTCCTGAGATGTCCGAGAAAATCAAAGCTGAAGTCATGAAGCAGTTCAATGACAGTTTTTTAGCCGTTACTTCTTCTCCATAGTGGGTTGCGAACATGGTGCTCGTACCTAAGAAGAATGGCAAGGTGCGCATGTGTGTAGATTATAGTGACCTAAATAAAGCGAGCCCGAAAGACGATTTTCCGCTCCCACATATTGATGTCCTGGTTGACAATACTGCTCAGCATAAATTTTCTCCTTCATGGATGGTTTCTCCGGTTATAATCAGATCAAGATGGCTCCCGAAGACATGGAAAAGACTACTTTTGTTACACAGTGGGGCATTTTCTATTACAAAGTCATGTCGTTTGGGTTGAAGAATGTTGGCGCCACATATCAGCGTGCCATGGTAGCTTTATTCCATGATATGATCCATCACGAGATAGAGGTCTACGTCGACAACATGATAGCTCGATCACAAACTGAAGAAGAACATCTTAATCATTTGCGTAAGCTGTTTGATAGACTAAAGAAATACAAATTAAGATTAAATCCGAACAAATGTACCTTTGGAGTCAGATCCGGCAAACTCCTAGGATACGTTGTCAGTGGTAAAAGTATCGAAGTTGACCCTGCTAAGGTTAAAGCTATTCAGGAAATGCCAGCTCCCCGTACGAAGAAGGAAGTCATAGGTTTCCAAAGAGATTTGAATTAGATTGCCAGATTCATTGCACATCTAACTGCTACTTGTGAGCCAATCTTCAAACTATTGAAGAAAGATCAATTAGTGGAATAAAACGATGATTGCCAGACAGTTTTTGACAAAATCAAGGAGTACCTACTAAAACCTCATATTCTAATGCCACTAGTTGAAGGAAGACCTCTAATCATGTATTTAACAGTGTTGGAGAATTCAATAGGGGTGTATGTTGGGGCAACATGACGAGTCTGGTCGAAAAGAGCATGCAATATACTACCTTAGCAAAAAGTTTACCGATTACGAAACAAGATACTCGCTGCTCGAGAAAACTTGTCGCCCTTTGGCTTGGGATGCTCGGCAACTAAGACAATATATGTTGACTCACACTACCTTATTGATCTCTAAAATGGATCTGATAAAATACATACTCGAGAAACCTGATCTTTCCGGAAGAATAGCAAAATTGCAAATGATCTTGACCGAATACGACATTCAATACACTACCCTAAAAGCAATTAAAGGAAGTGCAGTAGCCGATCATTTGGCTCATCAAGCTATATATGATTACCAGTCTATGCATTTCGATCTCCCAAACGAGGATATCATGTTAGTCACTGATTACGAAGAGCCTGGATCAGATGAAGGACCTGAGCCAGGATCCCGATGGACCATGGCCTTTGATGGAGCTTCTAACGCACTTGGCAATGGTATTGTCACTATGATCATATCTCCCAAAGGCAGCATATACACCTTTCACCGCCAGGTTATGTTTCGACTACACCAACAATATGGATGAATATACAGCATGCATCATGGGCATCCGAGTTGCTATTGACTTGAGGATCAAATTCTTACAAGTATATGGAGACTCAACTTTGGTGATTAGTCAGATTAAGGGTGAATGGGACACAAAACGTCCAAATCTCATTCCGTATCTAGAACATATGTTGAATCTGATCCCCTATTTTGAAGAAATCACTTGGCAGACGCGTTAGCTACCATGTCATCTATGTTCAAAGTTAGATTAGACAACAAAGCTCCTCAGATTACTATTGAAAGACTAGATGAACCAGCGTACTGTTGTGAACTCGACATTGCAGGAATACAAGAGAAACCTTGGTTCCACGAAGTGAAGAGGTATCTCAAGGCTCAAGAATACTCTGAGGGGGAATCTGTCAATGATAAGAAGTTTCTAAGGAGATTTTCTGCCAAGTTCTTCTTAAGTAACGACATTCTATACAAGCGCAACCACGATCTAGATTTACTTCGGTGTGTAGATAAGAAGACAACCAAAAGAATCATGGAAGAATGGCACGAAGGCACCTTTGGCACTCATTCCAGTGGATATACGATGGCAAAGAAGATTCTGAGAGAAGGTTACTACTGGTCCACCATAGAAGCTGATTGCTATCACTATTCCCGATCTTGTCACAAATGTCAGATATACGCAGATAAAGTACATGTTCCTCTGGTACCATTGAATGTTATGACCGCTCCATGGCTTTTCGCAATGTGAGGCATTGAAATAAATGGATAAATCAAGCCAACCGCTTCTAATGGGCATCGTTTCATCCTCGTCGATATCGACTACTTTACCAAGTGGGTAGAAGCAGCCTCGTTTTCATCTGTTACCAAGAAAGTCGTAGCTCGATTCATCAAACATAATATCATCTGCTGATACGACGTCCCCGAAAGGATTATCGCACACAATGGTACTAATCTCAACAACAAAATGACCACCAAACTCAGTACACAGTTCAAGATAAAGCATCAAAACTCTTCTCCGTATTGGCCAAAGATGAATGGCACAGTGGAAGTCGCCAATAAGAACCTTAAGAAGATTATAAAGAAGATGACAGTGACATATAAGGATTGGCATGAAATGTTGCCATTTTCTCTACGGTTATTGCACTTCAGTACGAACATCTACAGGGGCAACCCCATTTTCTCTCGTGTACGGTATAGAAGCGGTTCTACCTATCGAGGTTCAGATACCCTCACTCAGAGTATTAAAGGATGCAGAGTTAGACAAAGACGAATGGGTCCAGACTCGATTTGACCATATAGACTTGATTGATGAGAAACGACTCACAACCATCTGCCATGGAAACGCATGATCAAAGCCTTCAATAAGAAAGTCAAGCACCGAGTGTACCAAGTTGGCAATCTAGTAGTCAAGTGCATCATCCTACCACAAGGTGATCCCAGGGGAAATTGGACTCCCACCTATGAGGGACCATTTGTAGTCAAGACAATATTTTTCGGCAAAGCCATGATACTGAGCACTATGGATGGAGAAGACTTCCCGCATCCTGTGAACGTGAACATATTTAAAATACTACACATAAACGAGACCTGCTAGGTCGACTGGCCTAGGATAAAATAAGGGTGTCCTAGCGAACCTAAAGGGTTCGGGAAAAAGTTAGGGACATATACAAAAAATGTACACCCAACAAGTCGAAAACCTGCAAAGGCGGCTTGGGCAAGAAAGGGTATTCCGATAGACTGAAAACCCGAAAGGACGGTCTAGGCAAAAGTTAGGGATTAAAACATATGACTATGTCTCCACGGATCATCTACAGACTACACTACTATCAGCTTCAAGATTCAAATAACACAGATAAGTCCAATCACCTTCTTCAAGCAGCAAGGAGATGAGATGTTCGAAAATATATGAGCAATAGCAGAGTTGAATCTCAATGAGATTATTTCCACATAGCTTTTATCACTTTTTTAATGCTTTCGAGAATTTCCTCTTACTAGGATACTCGTCTCTTTGTACACAAATTGCCTATCTATAGGCCCATTTTTAAAAATCAATAAAAATTCTCTTCTAAATCCGATTTTTACTTTTATCTGTTTTGGTTGCATACATCCAATGATTGCTTTGAATTATTATATGCATCTGACAATAAATATTTGTTCACAAATATACGAAAAGCGAACAGAAACGACAATTACTACAAGCTTTAGGAATTGGGATAACTACCCAAGTCACCAATACATCTGACAGAGTTAATATCACAAAAATACCCCCACAAATATCATAGAGTCATCACATCTTCAAGAATACTATACCACCATCTCATCTGCAATAGGATGGTTCACTTACAATATCTACACATGTTGTTGCTACATCAGTCCCCGAGCAGTAGTAGGTCATCAACTTTCAATTCATCACGTTAGTCCCCGAGAAGTGATCATCTCACTCATCACATTAGTCCCCGAGTAGTGATCATCTCAACTCATCACATTAGTCCCCGAGCAGTGATCATCTAACCTCATCTCAGATAAAACCAAGTCGTGGGTTTATTCTGACTCTCCTATCATTAGTATTTCCATATGGAATCTTTAATCCCATCTTCGACTACACATATCATCTCTCCGCCTACAGATTTCTGCATATCTAGTTAAGAACCAATGCATACTAATGACCTCATTCAAAGACGATTGTGGGACGCATCTTCTCTTTCAAGAAAGCTATCATGGAGTCTAACATACGACTCAATCCCCAGCATCAGCTTCCCTAGATGGAATCTATAAGCCCATCCCATTACATCGTCAGTCGACAGTTTCATTTTATACACCCAGAAGTGCAAATTTAAAGGGTACTCGAGTGTTCAAACATCTTCTACCTTCAGGTCACGAAAGGAAAGCATACCAATCTAACCCTTCAGATACAAGAATATTGAACAGGGGCAACTGTTATACCCCAAAATTTTCCCTCCTATTTTTGAGGTCAAGATGCATCTCCATACTCAAGAACTACTCAAGGGTTGATCAGACAAACCCTCTCCTAAGCAATCAACCCATAACTAGGGTTTTGTTTCTCACAAGTCAACGATGGTTTCTATTGTCTAAAGTGAGCATCATGCCTCCTCATATGTCTCAAGGTATCACCATGTCAAGTGTCAAGCCTCATGGCCTATGTTTGCTCAGTCAATTGCTCAGATGGTGGAAAATTAGTTGTATTGAACCAAAAGTCAACTATGGTTAACATACAGTCAAACTTCATCATTTTTGGTCAACATTAAGATTTTGAAGTCACATTCATCATTTGACCAAGGGTTGATCATGATTAATCAAGAAAGTTCAAAGAATGATCAAAAGTCAAAAATTTCTAAATTTTAGGGTTTCTTAAGGGAAAGTCAACAGAATTTTTATCAGGCATAACGTTCACATACTTCATCAAATTTTTTTTCCATCAAAGCTCATTTTAAAGGGAAGTCAGTTCTCTACAACTTTGTGTCTCACAAGCTTTTCCCAAAAATGCTTCATTTCAGAGTTATGGACCAAGACATTATAGGTCCTTCTAAAATAAAACAAGTGCAAGGCTGTAAATCTAAGCTTCTTGTGGTCCAAGCAACTCAATACAAGCTATCAATTTCGAAATATACTTGATTGGAAAGAGATTGGCATGATTGAAGATAAAAAATGACAATATTTGGTGTTAATTTTCAATCCAATATATTCACATCAATGCAAGATATTTCTACACTTTTGTTGACCTAAATTCTTCCTCTATAAATAGAGAACACATTCATATGCAAAGGACACGAGTTGCCGCCTCTTACAAACCCTAGAAAGTTGTCCAAAATTTCAAGTTTCTAGGGCATACTCAAAGTCAAATTTCCAGCCGTTCTCAAGCAAAACCAAGCATCCATTCATCATCCTGAAGTTGCCAGCAACCGTTCCATACTCTCACACGATCCCAAAGCAAGCCAGGAACCTCTCACTGAAGTCGACCGGTTTTTGGTAAAATATCAGATTGATTTCAATTTTCATGCATTCTTAACATATTTGATGTGTTTGTTCATATTCAGGATCCTTATTATAGTTGGTTTGATGTTTTAGATGTAAGCTTTAAGGCTTAAATCGCATTATGCCATTGCTAGGGAAATTTGGTTCAAAAGCTCCGAAACCCTAGATACAAATACTTTTAGGCCATAAGAACATCACCGTTGAACTCGCAGCCCTCGATTTTGGGGGGTATGGTCCCTCTTGATTATTTATTTTCTCTATTTTACAGGTTTCAAAAATAAGTTCGTCGGAGAAGACGACCGGAGCTAGGGATCTGGCGTCTCTCCGATCCTCTGACTTTCTTTGACCCAAGGAGGCAGGCGTGGCACAAAATGATTCGTCCATTCAAAACCCCTGGGCCCCAGCGTGTTTGGCTTTTGGTTGGTTTGATTTTCAGAAAATAGCATCCAATATATATTTATTCAATGGCATAAATTAATGGATGTATCACCGCCCTAGTGGTTAACCATGCGCGTGCTAGTCCTCTTTGTCTCTCAAGTCACGAGTTCGATCCCTGCCTTTTGCAATTTTTCAGAGTTTTCTGATTTTTTCATAGGTAGCACATACATACTTTTGGAAGCAAGGTTTTAACACCATTGGCAAATGGTGTAGCGGCGTAATTTTGAACCTGTGACCCTCAGGTCACGAGCTCAAAACCTTCCAGGGCCAAACCAATTTCTTACCAACTATTTTCTTAACTTTTTCTTATTTCTTTTAATTTTCAACTTATTTTTATTCTTTTCACAAATTATTTTCACTATTATAAAAAACCCTAAAAAATATTTTTATCTTAGATTTAGGTTTGAAAAATGTTTATTTAATTTTAGACACAAAAATATTTTATTTTTATTTTCACTTAAAATTATTTTCATAACTAATTTCTAATTAATTTAGAATTAGGTTTTCTTTATTAAAATCAATTCCAAAAAATACCAAAAAATATTTTTCTTTAATAATTAGGGCTTAGAATATTTTCATAATTATTAAAACATTTTTCTAATTATTTATTTATTATTTTTGCCTTTAAATAGTAGAAATCGATGTATAGAGGTCGCAAGGATATTTTTGTAATTGCGTAGATTTACTTTCTCACACATTTACTTTTCCGCACCTCTAATTATGAATCTTCCCCAAAGCCATGTAACAGTGTAGGACCTTTACTTTCCGCACCTCTATTTTTTGTACATATATTAACTGCTTAGATGTATGGCTAATAGGACTGTATGGCAAGACAAAAATCAAACTTAGATCACCATAATCTCCAAGATAACATATCTGAATCAATACACTTTTCACACTTGCACCCCTAGGTTATTCTCTCTTGTTGCCTTACGTATAAACAATGGTCATGTCCCTCGAACGTAGGGTTACCATTAGCAAAAAGTCCCTCGATTCAAAAATCATCACAAAGATCACAGTCCCCTGATGATCCTCCAATTGTTGCTTACGAATATATGATCTCGTCCCTCGGTTGTTGCCTACAAATAAGTGATGATCGTCCATTCGAATTGCTAAGGTACCCTTACATGTTACCTTCAATGACCATACGATGACCTTATGCCTGTCCCTTCACATCCAACGGATAAAGTTACCAACCAACTAATGGTATGGATAGCGCAATCCTAAAGGAGAAGGAAAATAACAAGAGACGACCCTTCTGAGTAGGTAATAAGACTTTAAATTGCTTGCTCCAATCCAATCAAAAAAATGCTTTTCACACTTCACACTCTTTCCAAAATATTTTCAAACAAACACTTTGTATACATTCATACGAGAATCATTATAAAGTTACATTTTTCAAAACAAATATTTTCAAAACACTTCGTATACATTCTTGAGGACTGATACAAGAATCATTACGAAGTTAAAGCAAAATATCTTTCAAAATAATTTTCAAATCACATACACACAAAAGCAAGTTTCAAAAAGTGAACTATAGCAATTAAGAGCCCGTAGATAACTACGGATAGAAAGGGTGCTAATACCTTCCCTTTTCATAATTACCTCCCAAACTCAGAATCGATAAAAGGTCTTTTTCCCGTTCTTTTCACATTTCCTTTATTGGATAAAAGAAAAGTCGGTGACGACTCTTGCTATCCGCAACATTTGCAATGAAACGCAAAACAAACAAGTCAGTTCTCCCACCGTGTTACAGAACTAGCGACTCTACTGGGGAGACTATCCGAATCAAGTTCATGGGTATACCTTCTCAACTCAAGGAGTTAGTTTCAAAAGTTCCCTATCACGCTCAGTTCGTCAAAAGGCATGGTTATCTGCTTGACTTTGTTATCTCCGGTTTTGAAGAAGACATGATGAGCATCGTATTCTAGTTCTTTAATCTGAAGCATCATTGCTTTACCTTCCTAGACTATCAGTTGGTACCTAAAATGTAAGAATTATCTAAGCTACTTGGGATACCTATCCTTAATCAAATACCATTCACCGGTTCAGAAAAAGTTCCAAAGTTTGAAGACACCGCATCAGCTCTACATCTAAAGCGGTCAAACATTGAAGCTAATTAGGAAACAAGAAGTGGAGTTAAGGGTTTGCTTTCTAAGTTTTTTATAAAGAAAGCTCGAGAATTCTTAAAGGCTATGATTTTCCACGCTTTCGAAGATACTTTGGCTTTGCTAATCTATGGTTTGGTGCTATTTCCCAATCCTGATCAATTTATGGACGTGAACGCCATTAAAATATTCCTCACTCATAATCATGTGCCTACCTTACTCGGAGATATTCTACATTCTCTCCACACTTGTACTATGAAATGACAAGAGACTCTCATGTGTTGCATACAGTTATTATACAGGTGGTTTATTTCGCACCTTCCTCGATCAGTGATGAAGAATGAACAAGGTGTGAAGTGGTCTCAAAGGTTGATGTCACTTTCTCACTCAGATATTCGTTGGTGTCTCTACTCTAAAAATGACTTCACTTTCATTGAGCGTTGTGGGGAATTCCCCAATGTACCACTCCTTGGCATAAGGGGATGTATCACTTATAACCCTTCTCTAGTGCTACGACAATTTGGTTATGCTCGAAGAGATGGTCCTCATGATATGCTTATACAAGGCATTGTATTGGACTACAACAACGATCTCCATGGTTACCACCGAGGATTTGTACACGCTTGGGGCATGGTGAAGAAGGTTGATACCAAGACTTTGGGTCATAAAAATTCCATTCCTTGGGAACCTTACCTCAAATGGGTACGGGCTCGTGCTCAAAATCTCATGATGCCATATGCTGCTACTCTACCAGTAATTATTGAACCTGTTGTTGAAGGCGATGAATATTATACCATTCTTTATCCAAATATGACTACCGATTTCAAAGAACTGAAGAGATCATGGATTCAACCTAAAGAAGAAAGGGATACATTCGAAACTCAATGCTATGCAAGCGAGAAAAGAGTATTAGAGATGACAAAGCTAATTCATGAGGAACAAAGCATTAACAACTATGTCAACACAAAGAGGAAGCGTCCATAGGAGGCTTAAGGCATTAGGAGTCTTACTTTTTGAAGTTTTAATCAAACTAATAGAAAGTTTGTTCTTGTTTGTTTACCAAATTTAAATTCCCCTTGAAAATATTGCATAACATTGCATATCATAGCATATCATTTCATAACAGGTAATCTGAAGAGCAACAAAACTGAAGGAAGTGTCAAGGTAAATGAAGTAAGCCATCATGGGTATCAAGAAGAAGAGGAAGAAGACTATATGAACGAGCAGTATCCTCCTGACAACGAGAAGTATAAGCAACTTGAAGATCGTCTGAGTGCTGTGGAAAATCTGAAAATGTCAAGACTAAACTTTGATGATTTAAGCATGGTGCATGTAGTGGTCATTCCCTGCAAGTTCAAAGTTCCTAATTTTGCTAAGTATGATGGAATTTCTTGTCTGAAGCTTCATCTAAATTCCTATGTTCAGAAGATTCAACCACACACTACTAACAAGAAATTATGGATGCATTTCTTTCAAGAGAGTCTGTCCGAAGCACAGATAGAGTGGTATTATCAGCTAGAAAATACCCACATTCATACTTGGAATGATTTGGCAGATGCTTTCTACAAATAGTACCAGTATAATTCTGAATTGGCAGTAACCCGCATGCAACAACAGAATATGTCTATAGGTCGTGATGAGAAGTTCAAAGAGTACGCCAAGAAATGGAGAGAGCTAGCAGGAAGAGTCCATCCACCCTTGTCTAATAGGGAATTGGTTGATATGTTCATGGGAACACTGTTAGGTCCATTCTTCAATCATCTGATAAGAAATTCCTCAGTCGGATTCACCGAGCTGATACTCATAGGAGAATATATTGAAGCTGGAATCGAGAGTGGAAAGATTCAAGTCGAGACATGTTTAAATGCTGCGAAGAGATCTTTTGGTGGGAAGAAAGAAGCCAATGTTGTGTATGGTTGTTATACCCCAAAATTTTCTCTCCTATTTCCCAAGTTAATCCATATCTCTATACTCAAGAACTTCTCAAGGCTTGACCAAATAAACCCTCTCCTAAGCAATCAACCCACAACCAAGGTTTTGATTCTGCCAAATCAAAAATGAGTTCTAATTCCTCAAGTGGTCATAATACCTCCTCATATGTCTCAAGGTATGACCATGTCAAGTTTCAAGCCTCACAACTCCAGTTTGCTCAGTCAATTGCTCAGATGGTTGAAAATTAGTTATATTAGACAAAAAGTTAATTGTGGTTAACATACAGTCAAACTCCATCATTTTTGGTCAACATTAAGATTTTGGAATCACAATCATCATTTGATCAAGGGTTGATCATGATTCATCAAGAAAACTCAAGATTTAATCAAAAGTCAAAGTTTCCAAATTAGGGTTTTTGGACAAAAAGTCAACAGAACTTTGACCTAGCATAACTTTCACATAATTTATCATAAATTTTTCCACCAAAGCTCATTTTGAAGAGAATTCAATTCTCTACAACTTCACGTCTTACAAGCTTTGGCAAAATGCTTCATTTGGAAGTTATGGATCAAGAGATTATAAGCTCTTCTAAAAGTCAATAAAAAGTCATCTTTTTGCAAAGAAGTGTACATGAACATGGAAACTTCAATGAAGATGAAAAAAAAGTGTTTAGAGGACATCTTAAGCTTTCTAAAAAGTCCAAGAACACTTCAAAATGTTGAGAATTGAGCAA
Organism: Vicia sativa; assembly: GCA_021764765.1. Classification (NCBI taxonomy): domain Eukaryota; kingdom Viridiplantae; phylum Streptophyta; class Magnoliopsida; order Fabales; family Fabaceae; genus Vicia; species Vicia sativa. Next base: position 38,925,091 of record CM038794.1, read on the forward strand.
GATACAAGTTGTGCAAGTTTGGCATTTTTAAAGAAGTGCATGAAGAGAAATACTAAGCAAATTCAATTTTTTTCTTCCAAATGAGCCTATATTTCTTTGATTCAAACTTGTTTCTGATATTGCCAAGGACTTCTAAAGCCCATTTGCACGCCATGCTTGCAATTATTTTATTTATTTTTTATTAATTCAAATATAATTAAAATAAAATGCAAAAAATCAAATAAATAAGTGCAAGGCTTATTTTTCAGCATTCTTGAGATCCAAGTTACTCATCTATAGCTGTCAATTTCGAAATATATTGATTGGCATGTGATTGGAGAAAATTTGGAAGTTTTTGATGCAAATAGGAAAGATTAAAGAATCAAATATTTTCTCATTGAATGGAATATATTCTTGACACAATTCTTGACCTAATTGAGTCCTCTATATATTCACAAGGTTTCCATACCCTAATGGACGAATTTTTTGCAACCAAGAACCCTAGACAAACTCAAAAAAACCTTGGCATCCAAGCAACCTAGCAGTCAAGGTTTCAGGCCAATTCAATCAATTCCAAGCATTCCAATAAATTCCTCATCGCTTCCTAAATCAATCCAAGCCATCACAAGTCACCAACACCTCCAGAATCACAACATTAGTGATCACGGTTTTTACAAGCTTTCTCAAAATTGATTTCATACATACACTCATATTTAACATGTTTTGATTGCATATTTGTGTTCATATTGATGTTTCAAAGCTGTCTGTATGGTTTAATTCAAGTTTAATTGCATGAGTCGTAAGTTGCCATTGTTAGGGTTCATGGTCTCGAATTGGGGTTTTCCAAAATAGAAAAAATTGGACAAAACTAAGGGCATGGTTGTGCTCAGAGGATCAATTCCAATCGATCCATGGTTTCATAGCAAATTTATATTGCATATTTTTTGATTTTGAATTGTGCAAGGATATAGATATAGACGTTGTCCGTAGGTAAAACATTTACCCACAAGAAGGTCGTGGGTAATTGTAATACGGTGAACTGACTTTGAGATTTTTGTATCGCAAATGTGCGGATAGCAAGAGTCGCCACCGACTTTTCTTTTATCCAATTAAGGGAAGGTGAAAAGAACAGGAAAACACCTTCGTTAGATTATGAGTAAGGGAGAAGGTTATGAAAAGGGAAGGTATTAGCACCCCTTTTCATCCGTAGTTATCTACGGGCTCTTAGTTGCTCTTAGATCACTTTAAAATTGTGCTTTCTTGTGTGTTTGACAAAAATGTTTTGAAAAGGCATTTCGTTTTGACTTTGTAATGATTCATGTAGGAATGTATACAAAGTGTTCGGAAATGTTTTGTTTTTGAAAAGAATTTGAACTTTGACAAAAAGTGTGAGGTGCGAAAAGTATTTGATAGAGCAAGCAACTAAAAGTCTTATTACCTACTCAGAATGGTCGTTTTCGTGTTGTTTTACGTTCCTTTAGAATAGTGCTATCCATACCATTAGTTGGTAAGTAACCCCATTCGTTGGATGTAAGCGGGACATTCGAAGGGACATCGGATGGTCACAGAAGGCAACTTGTAGGAAGTATCCTAACACATTCGAAGGGACTATCATCATTTTTCGTAGGCGGCAATCGAGGGTCAAGATCATGTATTCGTAGGCGACATCGTGGGTCTATGATCTTTGTATCGAAGGGACTATGATGATTTGTTTTGAAGGCAATGGTGCTAGGATACCTCTACGTTCGAGGGACTTGACCATTTATTCGAAAGGCAACGAGAGAGAATTACTCTAGGGGGTGCATGTGTGAAAAGAGTGTGTTGAATTCAGATATTTTATCTTAGAATTATGAGTGACCTATGTCCAATTTTATCTTTCCATACACGCCTAATTACTAGCAGTTTATAGGGTGCGGAAAGTAAATAGCGGAAATGTAAAGTGCGGAAAGATAAAGTCCTACGCTATTACATGGCTTTGGGGCAGTTACATAATAAGAGTGCGGAAAGTAAAGGTCCTAATTAAACTATTACACCCCATAGGCAGTTACATAATTGAAATAGAAAAGCAAGAAAAATCGTCCGAAACGTTACAACCTGTAAACAGATACATAATCGGAAAACAAGAGAAATTGCATAAGAAGAAAATGTTAGTAAAAAAAAAATATTTTTGAATGAGGAAAAAGGTTTTATGTTAGAAATGACAACAATATGATAAGATAAATTTTTGGTAATTTTCTGGATCGTTTTGGTAATTTAAAAACAATTAAAAGTCAAATTAACGATTAATTGGTAATTAAATAAAATATGCATGCAAAAATATTAATTTTAATGCTAAAAATTAAATAAGTATTTTTCTGATAATAATGCAAAAAAGAAATATTTTTGGGGTTTTTTAGATGCATGATAAAAAATATTGAAGATAAATTAAATTAGATGAAAAAATATTAAGAAAATAGAAAAAAATATGTTAGTTTTCAATGAAGCAAAAAATATTTGGTCTTGCCAGGATTCGAACCGGTGTCCCTTGCTTCACACACGCGTTGCCATGACCAACTGAACTAGAGCGTCCACGTGTTTAAGAATTGAAACGAATATGTTTTAAGCGTAAACGCCTTCTGATTGCCCAGAACACGCGCGAAGAGCATCGTCTTCTTCGTTTGAAAATTCAAACACTTAGCGTCGGTCTCACTCGACGCTATGGCCCCTGCAAAAATCAAAAATCCAGTACAAGCAATATAAATGTAATTCAAAGCCATGGTTCAATTGGAAACATCGTTCTGAACACGATGGTGGTATTGGTTTTGTCCAATTTTACGGATTTAGGGAAACCCTAATTCGACCCAGAAAACCCAAACAATGGTGATTCTCGTTCCAGGCCATTAAAATGCAATTAAATCATCCAGAAAGCTTGCAAACTTTGTTCTAAACACAAAACAAACGTCAAAACATGTTAAAGATGCATGAATAACAGAATTCGATTTTGGAAAAAGTATGAACAAACCAAAACTGGATTTCGTGATTCTTGATGGTTTTGAGAGTTGTCAAGGTCTGGAATGATTTAGGAGACTTCAAGGAATGTGTTTGGATGCTTGGTGTGACACCCCAAATAATTCGGTAATTAAATAATTACGATTTTTAATTATTAATTTAATTGAGAATGTAATTTATTAATATATTGAATTATTGAGATTAAATATGGATTTATTGGAAGTATGTTGGGTAAAGTGGGGTGTGAGGAGTAAAAGACTCTACTCACATTAATTGATTTATTTTAATTATGTTAAAAAGGAATAAAAGGAATTTAATAAGGAAAGGAGTCATTTTTTGAGAAAACAAGATACGTGAAGTGAGAAGAGGAGAAAAGAAGGAAGAAGACCTAGAAGCGTCAGAATTCGAAGAACCCACAAGGTAAGGGGTGATTTCGATTGATTATTGCTTATTATAGGTTTTGATTTTGATACTATAGATCAAAGTATGTTAGGAAACCTTAGTTTGAGAATTTCTAGGTTTCCATGGATGTATACTTAATTGTGTCAGATTGTTTCAGATTGTATCAGATTGTGTCTGTTTGTGTCAGAATATGTATTGAAAACAATTAGAGTGTCAGTAGATGAAAAGAAATGATGGAAATATGTTGTTTGATGTGATAATGATGCCAATAGGATGTGGTTTAGTGTTTTCCATGTTGGGATTCGTATGGACAAGTTGTGTTTGATTGAGAATGAAGGAATGCTGTCAAAAGTGCAGGAAATGGCTTTTTAACACGTGGGAACCGGTTCCCAGTGGGGAGGAACCGGGTTCCACATTGAAAATTTGTGAAAAACTGGAAAAATGTACTCAGGAACCGGTTCCTGTATGGGTAGGAACCGGGTTCCCATACAATTTTCCAGAAACGTGAAAATTGAACTTTCAGGAACCGGTTCTTGTATGTGTAGGAACCGGGTTCTGCCTTAATTTTTTTGAAAAATGTCAAACTTTGAAAATTCATAACTTTCAAACCGTAAGTCCGTTTTGAGCGTCGTTTTGGACGTTATTTCCTAAATTTAATGCTCTATTTCATGAAATGAATATATTTTCCAAAACTTGAAGTTATTTTGAAAATGAGCCAAATTCCGAGATAGGTGACTTTTGACTGACGCATATTGATGTGTATGTAGCAGAGATCCTGTGTTGATGGACGTATTGGTATTGTATGGATGAAAAACATGTTTATGTTGCTAATGATGGTGTGCATGATCGTTGAGATATCATGTTTTGGTTTTGATTCGGTTTAGGATAATCGGTGTGTTCATGATTGTATTGATACCATGTGTTTTGTTGGTGTGGTATATGCCTGATAGTTATTGATCTTAGTTGTTGTTGTTGTGGTATATACTGGTGAATAGTCTTACCAATTGAAGGGTAAGTGTTTGGAATATTATGCTTTGTGATGATTTATTTCATGATAGTTGATGATATCATGTTGTGGTTGTTGATGGTTTATGATGTCTGATATGGTCATAATCTGTGTTGATGTTGCATGCTAGAGATGTGCGTGCATATGCATTGTTTGTTGAAGTTAATTCCCATTGTGCGGAATTTGACTTGGATTGCCGATAACCGATACCCGAGTGAAGATGGATGGTTAGGCTGGATTCGTGTCCGGGTGGTTATGGACGAATCGATGGTACTGTATCCGGTTGATGATGGATCAGAGTTGGGTGACTTGGTCACGTGTCGGTACCGCATGCATTGAGTCTGCATTGTATTTGCATGGAGTTGTAACATGTTAGGATGTCTTCCAGTGTTACTCTTCTTTGATTGTTATGAATATGCATGATGAATGTGGTTGTGTGTGTGAATCTGAATTTATGCCAAGTGGGTGAAGTAATATGCTTGTGATATATTATTGATTGAAAGACTTATAATATGCTTTAATTATGAGAAGTCTCACCCTTACTTTACCATTTCAGATTAAGGTTAGCAGCTGAAGAGTCGGTGAGGATGGCTCTAGAGCTTATCGTTAGTCCGCGTGTCAGTGTCATGCTCTGATTAGATTGTAACACTGGGGAACGTTAGATGAGGAATTAGACATTGGTTTATTGTTTAATTAAAATTTTGTTGGGAATACAATGATTGAATTATTCCGTTTTGGTGATGATATTTTCCGCTGTGTAAGACATGGTCTTAATTTGACTGAATTATTGAAAATGTTGATCCTCAGTGTAGCATGGCTACTGTTTGAATGAAGGTTATTTTATTTATTAATTGTGACATCCCTCATTATACTATGTTAACTCTGATTAAAGCTGAATTAGATATTAAATCAATTGATATATTCGGGGTATTTAGATGGGGTGTTACACTTGGAATTGGCTTAATCGAAGCAAAACTATGGCTGCAAGTTGCTTCAAGAACACGGTTTTTTGGCTTTAGGTTAGGGTTCCTCCAAGAAATTTTTCTATTCTTTCTTATGTTGTATGCATTGTATATTTATAATGGATGGATTTTGGGCTGAATTCAAGAGCAAATATTGATCAATCAATGTAAAAAATATTTGATTTTGTATGAAATCAAATCTTCCTTTTTTGATCCAATTTCAATCAATTTCTTGCCAAATCAATGTAAATTTCGAAATTTGCCAGCTTGTATGAGTTGCTTGGATCTCAAGAATGAGAGAAAAATCAACTTTGCATTTAATTTTGATTTTATACCTTATTTTTTAATTTAATTTGTTTTTAAATGAATAAAATTCAAATTAAATAGAAAAATAAAGACAAAATTCATGGCATTGGGCTTGGAGGTTCCAAATAAGATAAGGAACAAGTTTAAACCAAGAAAAACTAGGCCCATTTCCAAAATTTTGGATTTTGACAAGTATCTCTCTTTGTGCACATCTTCAAAAATGCCCAACTTGTGCAAGGTGTATTTTGCTCAATTTTCCACATTTTTGAGTGTTATTGGACTTTTTAGAAATCCCTAGATGTCCTCTAAATAACCTCTTTGGTTTCATCTCAATTGGAGTTTCCATGCTCAATAAAACTTCATTACAAAAAGTTGACTTTTTGTTGACTTTGAAAAGGACCTGTAATGTTTTGATCCATACCTTCCAAATGAAGCATTTTTTGAACATTCTTGTGAGACATGAAGTTGTAGAGAATTTGATTTCTTTCAAAATGAGAGGTGGTGGAAAATTTTCTGAGAAAGTATGAAGAAGTTATGCTCAGTCAAAGTTCAGTTGACTTTTCATTGGAAAACCCTAATTTGGAAAGTTTGACTTTTGAGCAAATCTTGAGTTTTCTTGATGAATCATGATCAACCCTTTATCAAATGATGAATGTGACTTCAAAATGAGGATGTTGACCAAAAATCAGGAAGTTTGATTGTATGTTGACCACAATTGACTTTTTGTCCAATACAACTGATTTTCAACCATCTGAGCAATTGTCTGAGGAAACTTGACTTGTGAGGCTTGAAACTTGACATGGAGAATCTCTGAAGCATATGAGGAGGCATGATGACCATTGGAGATGTTGGAAGTCCATCTTGATCTGAGAATTTCCAAACCCTAGTTTGGGTTGATTGTCTATGAGAGGGTTTGTCTGATCAACCCTTAAGGAATCCTTGAGTATGGATGTATGAAATGTTTTGAGAAGTAGGAGGGCAAATTTTGGGGTATGACAGTAATTTCCTTCCAAAATTTAAATCGGGGACGATGACCCCTTGACGCACAATCTATTTTAATCCATTTTCAGAAATTAATTTCGCCTATATTGTTATTGTTTCATATTTCAAGCAGCATGTGCACTTGAAATAGAGGGCCTGGGTTTGATCCTTGGAATCCTCACCTATTTTTTGGTTATTTTCCAAACTAACCATTTTCTCTTATTTTCTTTTTTTTCTTCAATATTTTTCTTTTCAATTTAATTTTTCTTCAAATATTTTTTTAAACTATCATAAAAATCACAAAAAATATTTTCCTTTTAGATTTAGGTTAATAAAACTTTTAATTAATTTTTGACATAAAAATAATTTATTTTTATCATGATTTAAATTATTTTTCATAATTAATTATTAATTAATATTTAACCTATTTTATACACTAAAATCAATCCACAAAATTCCAAAAAAATGTTTTCTTTCTTGTAATTAGGTTTACTAACCCTAAAAACATTTTTACTAATCTCCAAAATATTTTCACTAACAATTTTCTTATTATTCTGATTGTTTGTTTACTAGTTCGTATTTAAATTCTAGAAATCGATATATAGGTCGCAAGGACATTTTTGTAATAGCGTAGTTACTTTCTGTCTTTACTTTCCGCACCTCCTATTATGTATCTGCCTCAAAGCCATGTAATAGCGTAGGGCATTTACTTTCCGCACTTTACTTCCTATACTCTTTTATAAACTATCTATAAATTGTTTAGATATATGCTAACTAGGGTTAGTATGGCAAGATAAAATCAATCTTAGACAACCCTAATTCAACATTAATATATCTTAATCAAATACACTCTTTCACACATGCACCCCCTTAGGGTATCCTTTCTTGTTGCCTTACGAATACAATGGTCTTGTCCCTCAAACGTAGGGTTACCATTAGCAAAGATGCTTACGAATAATATCATCACAAAGATCATAGTCCCACGATGACCCTCGATGTTGCCTACGAATATATGATCTCGTCCCTTGATTGTTGCCTACGAAAAGTGATGATCTTCCCTACGAATTTGGTAAGGTATCCCTACATGTTTCCTTCTATGACCATGCGATGACCCTACGATTGTCCCTTCACATCCAACGGATAAAGTTACCTACCAACTAATGGTATGGATAGCCTTATTCTAAAGGAGAAGGAAATAACAAGAAAACGACCAATCTGAGTAGGTAAATAAGACTCTATTGTTTGCTCCAATCAATCAAAATCACTTTTCACACCTCACACTTTTCAAAAACTTTTTTCAAACACTTTGTATACATTCCAATGAGAATCATTATAAAGTTAAACATTTTCCAAACAAACATTTCCGAACACTTCGTATACATTCCAATGAGAATCATTATGAAGTCAAAGTGAAATGTCTTTCAAAATACTTTCCAAATCACACACACAGAAAGCAAATTTTCAAAAGTGAGCTAAGCAACTAAGAGCCCGTAGATAACTACGGATGGAAATGATGCTAATACCTTCCCTTTTCATAATTGCCTCCCGTACTCAGAATCTAACGAAGGCCTTTTCCTGTTATTTTCACCTTCCCTTTATTGGATAAAATAAAAGTCGGTGGCGACTCTTGTTATCTGCAACAATTGTGATAAAACGCAAAACAAACAAGTCATTTCTCCCACCGTGTTACAGAACTGGCGACTCTACCGGGGAGACTACCTGAAGAGAGGCTACCTTAGGGCTATAATATCACTTTATTGTTGTCTGATTGCTTTGTATGCTTTACTTTTAAGGGATGCTTGGGTATTATATCTATGTGGGATCCTACACCCGCATACAGGTTTCCTTAGGTAAGTAGCAATAGATCATTACGACTATTAGACGTAAACCAAAATGGTCAAAATGATGGCTACATTAGTGCGACACTTTGGATGTCCTGATGCTCCTCATGTTCAATTGAGGAAGTATTTGGCGGCTGCGTGGTGTCATAAGAACTAACTCAACTTTAGAACCCCTAATTGACCCATCTTGACCATTAGAAGATAGTGAGATAGCTGGCTTCGGTGCAGACTGAGGTTGGTTGATACTCAATGCTACGCTCATTAAGATTCGACTTTCGGGATAATTCGGTCGACCATTTGGTAGTTGTACTGAAATAAAGCCTACAAGAAAGATCAATGATATGAGATTCCTAGAACCCGGTTTCTATTATAGGACACGTTGAACCAACTTAAACTCCAGTAGGGTAGACACTTATACCTCATGCAAGCCTTAAACCTAGGGTTATTGTGTGAATTGCTTGTGCTTGCTATTTAAAGATGACATCATAACATCATATCATTTCTAACTATTTCAAGGACCTAGGGATTTATCTTTGGTCTTTGTTGTAGGTTTATGGCTTCCAAGAAGACCATCCGAATCAACTTTGTGGGTATCCCTTCTCAACTCAAGGAGTTAGTCTCGGAAATTCCCGATCATGCTCAGTTCATCAATAGGCATGGTTATCAACTTGACTTGGTTACCTTCGGTTTTGAAGAAGATATGATGAGCGTCATATTCCAGTTCTTTGATCCGAAGCATCATTGCTTTACTTTCCCATATTATTAGTTCGTACCTAAAGTGGAAGAATTCTCTAAGCTACTTAGGATACCCATTCTTGATCAGATACCTTTCACCAGTTCAGAAAAAGTTCCAAGGTTTGAAGACATCGCATCAACGTTAGATCTAAAGCGGTCAGACACTGAGGACAATTGAGAGACGAGAAGTGGAGTTAAGGGATTTCTTGCTAAATTTTTTATAAAGAAAGCTCGAGAATTCTTAAAGGCTATGAGTTTCCACGCTTTCGAAGACATTTTGGCTTTGCTAATCTATGGTTTGGTGCTATTTCCTAATCCAAATCAATTTATAGACTTAAACGCCATCAAGATATTCCTCACTCATAATCCTGTGCCTACCTTACTTGGAGACATTCTGCATTCTCTCCACAATCGTACTATGAAAAGGCAAGGAACTCTCATGTGTTGCATACCTTTATTATCCAAATATCCGTTGGTGTCTCTACTTTCAAAAGGACTTGACTTTCATTTAGTGTTGTGGAGAATTCCCTAATATTCCACTCCTTGGCATAAGGGGAGGTATCACTTACAATCTTTCTCTAGCGCTACGACAGTTTGGTTACGCTCGAAAAGATGGTCCTCATAACATACTCATCCAAGGCATTGTGTTTGATTACGACAACGACCTCCAAGGTTACCGTCGAAGATTTGTGCATGCTTAGGTGAAGAAGACTGATACCAAAACCTTGGGGCATAAAAATTCCATTCCTTGGAAACCTTACCTCAAATGGGTGCGAGCTCGCGCTCAAAACCTCATGATGCCATATACTGCTATCTTGCCACTAATTATGGAACCTGTTGCTGAAGGTGACGAATCCTATACCATTATCCATCTAGATATGCCTTTTGATTTCGAAGAATTGAAGAGATCCTGGATTCAACTCAAAAAAGAAAAGGATACCTTCGAAGCCCAATGCTACGCAAGTGAGAAAAGGGTATTAGAGTTGTCGAAGCTACTTCACTAAGAGCAAGGAATCAACACCTACTTCAACACAAAGAGGAAGCGTCATGGGAGACCTAAGCTATAAGAATTTCATTTTTATTGTTTGAACTTTCATTTGTACTTGCTAAATCAACTAATAAAAAGTCTGCTCTTGTCTATTTACAAAATTTAAATTCCTAAGGTCCATGAAAACATTGCATTGCATAACATATCATAGCATGTACTCTAAAGACCGGTTTTCTCATTCTCTCACTATTTATTTCAGCAAAAATGGATCTTGATCAAACTGTCAAAGATCTCCAGGCTCAGAACGTTCAGTTCCAGGAGATGTTCACCAATTCGACTCGAGGTCAGAAAGATTTGAAAAAGTTCATCACTAAAAAGAATAAGACCATTGGCCTTATCAACCTGGGAAGAAAGCACAGAGGTCCACTCAAGGTAGTCAGACAACTTGAATTCTCAGACAAGAACGACGAAACTAAAGGAAGCGTCAAAAACAATGAAGGAAGCCATCATGAGTCTGAAAACAAAGAGGAAGACTATATGAGCGAGTAGTATCCTGACAACGAAAAGTACAAGCAACTTGAAGACCGCCTGAATGCTGTGGAGAATTTGAAAATGTCAGGGTTGAACTTTGATGATTTAAGCCTGGTTCCTAGAGTAGTAATTCCCTGCAACTTCAAGGTTTCTACCTTTGCTAAGTACGATGGCATTTCCTGCCTGAAGCTGCATCTGAAGTTCTATGTTTAGAAAATCCATCCTCATACTGAAGAAAGGAAACTGTGGATACATTTCTTTCAAGAGAGTTTGTCCAGAACACAGTTGAAGTAGTATTATCAGCTAGAGAGTACCCACATTCATACCTGGAATGATTTATCAGATGCTTTCTACAAACAATACCAGTACAATGCTGAATTGGCACCAACCCGTATGCAACTGTAGAATATGTCTATGGGCCGTGATGAGAAGTTTAAGGAGTATACTCAGAAATGGAGAGATCTAGCAGACAGAGTTCAACCACCCTTGTCTAATAGGGAATTGGTTGATATGTTCATGGGAACGCTGGAAGATCCTTTCTTCAATCATCTGATTGGAAACTCTTCAGCCGGATTCATCGAGCTGATATTGACAGGCGAACATATTGAAGCTGGAATCAAGAGCGGAAAGATTCAAGTCGAGTCATTTTCAAATGTTGCAAAGAGATCTTTTGGTAGGAAGAAAGAAGCCAATGTTGTATATGGTTAGAAGAGCCGTGACAAAGCTGATTGCAATCAATCTATGGGGGCAGTCCTGATCTCCAATCCCACACCAGTGCAACCTCAACAAGACAACGCGCATAGGTAGAACGCGCCAAGAAGACAATTTACGAAGATCAACATGTCGTTATCTCAAGCATTACAACACATGTTAAAGGCAGAGATGATTACTTTGAAGGATCCTCCTCAACACGTCAACACCTCCTCTCTGAAGTACAATCCCAATGCAAGGTATGCATACCACACCAACAGCCCAGGCACGACACCAACAACTGTTGGGCCTTGAAGAACAAGATCCCAAGACATGATTGAAGCCTATGAAATTGAATTCGACCCTCCTACCGAAACTCTAAATGTGATCAATGCACCAATGCCTGACCATTGTAAAAGTGCCAACACCATTGATAATGACTCCTATGTCTTTGATGTGAGTGAGCTGACCATTCCCCTGATGAGTGTCAAGAAGGATTTGTTGTAAGCCGGTTTATTTCCAGGATGTCCTGACAACTGTCGTTGGTGCGCATCTAAATCCAATGGATGTGCTGGGTTGAAGAGACATGGTCAACGTATGATGGACAACCGAGAAGTGTTATTCCTAAAAGCTCCGTCTATAGAAAGTTTGTGCAACGATGTTTCTAAAAGCCTGAAGATCGAAGACGTAGGCGAAGTCGTACCAGAAGTGGGATACCTTGGGGCAGCCAAGTGAGAAGTTTGATTTTATGGTGAAATATACCGCTCCTGAAAGCTACAAGATTACTATTGTAGACATCAAGGAAACCAGATGTGGAGATGGTGATTACCCCAAAGAATATGCTGATGTAAACACAATAAGGATCACTTCTGGCGATCCTGCACCTAGAGTGGTACCTCTGATTATTACCTCACCCAAATCGATTCCATATTCCTCTAACAAAGCTATACCTTGGAATTATGGAGCCAAAGTTTAATATTATGGCGTCAAGCAAGAGCCATTAACCATCGAAGACAGTACAATTGAAGTTAGTCCCGATGTTGACAATATCATCGGATCAAGCAAAGTAACTAGGACCGGAAGAGTATTTTCTTCGGATATCTCTCCTCCAAAAGACACTGTTGCACCAGTCCGTACTCTTGCTATTAAACCAACTCCCGAGGCTCGAGGGAAAGATAAAGTGACTCAACCTACTCAGACAGAAATACCAAAGGAAGTTTCTAAAGATACCTCTAAGCGAGAAATGGAGGAAATTCTGAAGATCATTAAGAAGAGCGATTGCAATGTTGTGGAGCAGTTGGGACAATCTCTATCCAAGATATCCATGCTAGCTCTATTGTTGTGCTCTGAGGCTCATGCCAAAGCCTTGGTAAAATTTCAGAAGAATGCTCATATACCGCAAGACACTTATGCTGACCAATTCAAAAGATGTAAACTCTACTTTCTTTGTGATGGACATTCGTCCAACTTATTCTTGACTGCTTGGACACCCTTGGATACATGGGGGTGTACCACCGCATCGAGTTAAAGTACCTAGTGAAGGGGAAAATTATTACAGTATGCGGAGAAGAAGAATATATGGTAAGCCATCTACAGTCTTTCTGATACATCAAAGTAGAAGGTGAATTTGTCGAAACTCTTTGTCAAGCTTTTGAAGTAGTTCCACGATTGATGCCTGTCGACTCTCCTGTCACTCCTAAGGTTGCTAGAGTTCCACCGAAGATGGCCTCACTAAAAGATGCCAGAGCTATAGTTGAAGAAGAATGTTGTACTATTTAGGGTCAGCTACCTGATTTTTTGTTCAAATTTGACTAGACTGGTTTAGGCTTCACTACCAAAGGTCAGAAAATGATACGCCGCGAATGTGCCAATGGATCTCCTTTCCGCATCAACAAAAGTGGAGTTCATGCTATAGAAGACGATGATGGTGACTTCGACATCAACAATTGGATCTTCCCAACTCCCGACGATGGAATCAACAATTGCACGGCTGAAATGTTATACTGATCTCCTTTAGACAGGAGTAATGTTTTTTTGGTTTATGCTTTTTATACTTTTGAACAATAAACTTAAAGCCTAGTGCCTTGCCCGGGGCACCACGGCTCGTTTGTGAGGGTTATTACTTGTCATTTGCATATTTTTATTTAATAAATCATTGGACTTTTGCATTGAAATATTGTGCTCCTTGTCTTTGTTTTTTACTTTATCACCTTTTCAAAAGCTATATGTTCTTACACACACCCACGTAATAAACTGCAGATCCATATCCACTCCGGATCCCGTCGATAACAACTTTGCTTTTGCTAAATATGACTTCGATAATCTGATCTACCAAGCCGAAGATGAAGGTGAGGAAGATTGTGAGGTGCTAGGAGAACTTGCCAGACTACTACAACAAGAGGAAAAGGCTATAAAGCTGACAGCCGCTCGAAGAGCTAGTCGAAGTTGTGAATCTAGGTACCGACGAAGACAGAAAAGAAATCAAGATAGGAGCGGGTCTTGAGAACAATGTTAAGGAAAGATTGGTCCAGATGCTGTGAGATTACATCGAGATTATTGTTTGGTCCTACGAAGACATGCCAGGTTTAGATATCCATATTGTGGTACACCGACTGCCAACGAAAGAAGGTTTTCTCCCTGTGAAGCAGAAGGTTCGTCGTATGCGTCCTGAGATGTCCGAGAAAATCAAAGCTGAAGTCATGAAGCAGTTCAATGACAGTTTTTTAGCCGTTACTTCTTCTCCATAGTGGGTTGCGAACATGGTGCTCGTACCTAAGAAGAATGGCAAGGTGCGCATGTGTGTAGATTATAGTGACCTAAATAAAGCGAGCCCGAAAGACGATTTTCCGCTCCCACATATTGATGTCCTGGTTGACAATACTGCTCAGCATAAATTTTCTCCTTCATGGATGGTTTCTCCGGTTATAATCAGATCAAGATGGCTCCCGAAGACATGGAAAAGACTACTTTTGTTACACAGTGGGGCATTTTCTATTACAAAGTCATGTCGTTTGGGTTGAAGAATGTTGGCGCCACATATCAGCGTGCCATGGTAGCTTTATTCCATGATATGATCCATCACGAGATAGAGGTCTACGTCGATGACATGATAGCTCGATCACATCCGAAGAAGAACATCTTGATCATTTACGAAAGTTGTTTGATAGACTGAAGAAATACAGATTAAGATTGAATCCTAGCATATGTACCTTTGGAGTCAAATCCCGAAAACTCTTGGGTTTTGTTGTTAGTGGCGAAGGTATCGAAGTTGATTCTGCCAAAGTTAAAGCTATTCAAGAAAGGCCTGCTCCCTGTACCGAGAAGGAAGTCAGAGGTTTCTTAGGATGACTGAATTACATTGCTAGATTCATTGCACATCAACTGCTACTTATGATCCAATTTTCAAATTACTGAAGAAAGATCAAGTAGTAAAATGGAATGACGATTGCCAAAGAGCTTTTGAAAAAATTAAGGAGTACCTACAAGCACCTCCTATCCTTATGCCACCAGTCAAAGGAAGACCTTTAATCATGTATTTAATAGTATTAGAGAATTCAATGGCGTGTGTGTTGGGGAAACATGACGAGTTTGGTCGAAAAGAGTATGCAATATACTGTTGTTAACTAGAAAATTCCTAAATACATTTAAGGGCATATGTCAAAGGCAAACATCCCTACAAGTTAGGGGCTGATGCTAAACGAATATAGTTTCCTTAGGAGAATTCATGAAACTAAGTTAGAAATGTCAGGAAGAAGTGTGTCGACCCAAAAAGTGAACCAGGAAATCGATCAATTCGACCAAAGTGTCAAATGAACCTGAAAAAGGTGAGATTGGCAGTTGGAAGGAATAAACACAAGACAAATTTGTCGAAAATGAACCGCATCGACTAGAGGGACAAACAAATTACTATCGATCGATTTTCCATATCATGGGCTAAGCGAAAGAATTGGTCGAAGTTCAGATGATGTTGTCGAAGGCGTAGTTTAGGGGACTTAGAGAAATATTATTCTTCCTGAGATGCATCGAAACTAAGAGCGGTTAACCCACCTAAGATGACAAACACTACTTCCGCGTCGAACGTGGATGAGATTCCATCACGAACTATGGGTACGTCCGACCCAGTCGTTATGCAACTTGCACTATTTCCCCCTATTAAACAACACAACTATCTTAGGGCCAATTGCGTCAATAGCAGTCCCTATTCCCCAGACCACACCGGTTAGTCCAAGGCCTGTGATGGCCTCGAGTGCCATTCTGAACACAACGATACCTCGATTTGGTACTGCTAAGAATCCCCCTTATGGAATGTTGTATTCTTTAATGGAGGAATATCAGTCGACCTTGTAAGTGTTTTTATGTTGGCATTAATTTTTGGTAAAACTAGGATATGACAATGTATTGACTAATGTCATGACATTCAGAGTTGAAGATAAATTCTGCATGAGAAGGATGTTTAAGTACAACTCAGACTGGAAGCAAAATATTGTCTGGAATTAAGATTGTTGATGTCATAACCGATGTTATGACATTCTGTGTGACATTTACTGTTCTGCAGAATCTGTTTTTCTGGAAAGTTTTCAGGAAGTTTGTTGAGTTGTTTTATTATGTTTTATGTTATTAGATTACATGCTCACGTGGCTAATTGGTTAATCTTAGTTAAACCTAAATTGGTTGTTAAAAAGACCAAGTCTTTAGGATTAATTAAGTGAACCCTAGCTATTATTATGGAAGCCCAAACAAGTTTCGGATGCTTCTATAATAAGAATAGAACCCTTACTCTGTGCTGCTTCTCGAGTATTGAAGATTTAGCAGGTTGTAATTTGTGTAATTCTAGTTACTCTTGTGAGCCAAGCAATTATCAATTGATAAGTGTCTTGGACTAGGATTTGGTTGTAAGGGTTGTTTATCACTCAAAGCTTTGAAGCACGAATGTTGTGTCTCTTGATTAAAGCTTTGAAGAAAGATCAAGTATGTTTATTGAAGAGTGTCTTCACAATTCAATTAATCAATAGGTTGATATCATTGCTGTGATTGAGGGGGAGTGAGTAAGAACTCAGGTCTAAGTAGGACTTAGATTGAAGTTGCATTGGGTAGGTTTTAAGTGAAGGGATAAAGCGGTTGGTATTCTGAATTAATTCTACTAATAGTGAATTTCCTCCACGGCTTGGTAGCCCCAAATGTAGGTGTAGTTACACACGAGCGGTAAATAATTTATTGTGTTCTTTATTGTTTAAATTTTGTGTGAATTGTTAGCAGTGTCGAATCTTGTGTCATAACATTCTCTGACATCACGATCTGCCGCCGAATTTCAATTGGCATCGAGGCGGGCACCACATTATTTCGGGTGAGATCTTAGGATAATAGTTTATGGCGTTATGGATAAGGAAAGAGGATTTGGAAGTAGACCACCCATACTGGATGGATCTAATTATGATTATTGGAAACCTCGTATGGTTGCCTTTTGAGGTCCTGGACATTAAAGCTTGAGAGTCACGACAAAGGATGGAAACATCCTACCAAGCTTGAGAAAGATGGAACTACTAGTCTGAAACCTGAGGAAGAATGGAGCAAAGAAGAAGAAGAGCTAGCACTGGGCAACTCTAAAGCATTGAATGCCTTATTCAATGGAATTGTGAAATATCTTGAGACTAGTACATCAATGTGAGCGCCAAGGATGTTTGGGACACTCTCAAAACTACTCATGAGGGACATCCAAGGTGAAGATGTCAAGACTTCGGATGCTCACTACCAAATTTGAGAATTTGAAGATGAAGGAAGATAAAACCATTCATGAGTTTCACATGAATATCTTGGATATTGCCAACACCTCAGGAGCACTGGGAGAAAAGATGTCAGAAGAAAAGCTGGTGAGAAAGATTCTCAGATCATTGCCTAAAAGGTTTGCAATGAAAGTGACTGCTATAGAGGAAGCTCAAGACATCTGCACCTTGAAGGTTGAAGAACTTGTTGGATCTCTTCAGACATTTGAGATGGGGATCAGTGAAAATGTTGACAGAAAGAACAAGAGCATAGCCCTTGTATCCAATACTGAAGAGGAATGCAAGGAGGATGATGAAGAGAAGATATACAAGCTATAGCTATGCTTGAAAGAGTTCAACAAACTCATCAAGAGAATTGATCCAAAGTCAAGGTCCAATGTCAAGAACATTCCATCGACATTAGCGTAACTTATGACTCGTGAGAAGATCCAAGTCAAGAAAAGGGGAGTCAAAGCAGAGAATCCAGTCATGGTTGTGAAGGATATGGGCATATTAGAGCTGAATGTCCTACCTTTCTAAAGAAACAAAAGAAAGGAATGGTTGTCACTTGGTCTGATGGTGACTCAGGAAGTGAATCTGAAGAAGAATCAGCCAAACTTGTCACCGCTCTCCGAGTGCAATTCGAAAATGATTCTAGTGATGAGGAAGTGACATTTGAAGAGCTTGCTGAAACTTACAAGAAGCTATGTATCAGAAGTGGTGAAGTATGTCAGCAAAATGAGAAATAGAAAAAGCTGATTGTGAAGTTGGAAGTTGAGAATGTGAAGTTGGAGGCTGAGAAGAAGGAAAACACTGTTACTATAAGTCACCTCAACAGTGAAATTATAGTGTTGAACTCCAAACTTGATCAGATGTCTAAGTCTATCAAGATCTTGACATCTGGTACTGATAAGTTGGAAGAAATCCTTCAGCTTGGACAAAATGCAGGAAATATGCATGGTCTAGGTTATGTGGCTGCAAAGAAACCTGCTGGTGACAAGAAGAAGAGCAGGCCTGGCAAACCAATGTCAAAGCAGATGTCACAACATAAGGCTGGAAATGTGTCTGGTTCAGGATATATGGCTGCAAAGAAATTTGCTGATAACAAGAAGAAGAACATACCTAATAAACCAATGTCAAAGCAGATGTCACAACATTGGGTTCAACATCAAGATCAGAGAAACATGAAGAAAAAGTTTCAAAGATGGAGATGTCATTATTGTGGAAGGTTTGGACACATAAAACCTTTTTGCTACAGACTACATGGATATCCTCATCAGACTCCTTATGTCAAGCCTAAGACCAACAAGGTTCCATACACTCAACAGTGGAATAAGAAGACTGTAGCTTTGATAGCTCACACTTCCCTTAGAGTTTCTGCCAAGGAAGACTGGTACTTTGACAGTGGTTGTTCTAGGCATATGACTGGAATCAAGAATCTTCTAAATGAAGTCAGACCTCATACTACTGGTTATGTCACTTTTGGAGATGGAGCTAAAGGAGAAATCAAAGGTGTTGGAAACTTGGACTGCCCTGGAGTTCCAAACCTAAATGAGGTACTGCTAGTGAAGGGTTTGACTGCCAATCTCATAAGTATCAGCCAACTATGTGATTCAGGATTCAAGGTCAACTTTACCAAGTCTGAATGTATTGTGACCAATGAAAACAAGAAGTTGTAATGAGGAGTCGATCAAAGGATAACTGTTATTTCGGGAGTGCGAGAACACTAACTTGTCCTTGTGTGTTCTCTGACCAAAGATGAAAAGGAGGTGAAACTGTGGCACCAAAAGCTTGGTCATTTGCATCTTAGAGGATGAAAAGATCATATCCATGGAGGTTGTCGAGGATTCCAAGGCGCATATTGATGAAGGAAGAATCATGGAGAATTTCGAGTTGAAAAGCAAACCGAATGTCACATCCAATGTCAAGACATCGACCACCTCCAAGTCTTGGGCTGTGCACATGGATTTGATGGGGCCTATGCAGGTTGAAAGCCTTGGTGGAAAAAGATATGCTTATGTTGTTGTGGATAATTTTTCCAAATTCACCTGGATAAACTTCATCAGGGAGAAATCTGATGTGTTTGATGTCTTTAAAGAATTATGCAAAAGACTTCAAAGAGAAAAGGAAGGCTGCATTGTCAGAATTAGAAGTGATTAGGGAAAGGAATTTGAGAATAGCAAGTTTGATGAATTCTGTTCCTCAGAAGGAATCAATCATGAGTTCTCCTCTCCTATAACTCATCAACAAAATGGAGTCGTGGAAAGGAAAAATAGGACTATACAGGAATCTTCCAGAGCAATGATTCATGCTAAGAAACATCCTCTTCATTTTTGGGCTGAAGCTATGAATCTGATGCTATGTTCTATGAGGTCACCTTGAGAAAGGGAACATCCTCCACCGTATGAAATATGGAAGGAAGAAAACCTCTTGTGAAATATTTCCATGTGTTTGGTAGCAAATGTTATATTCTCGAGATCGTGATCAAAGGAGAAAGATGGACTCTAAAAGTGATGAAGGCATTTTTATGGGATACTCTACAAACAGCAGAGCATATAGAGTATTCAACTCCATGACAAAAGTTATGATGGAGTCTATTAATGTCATAGTTGATGATCAACATCGGAAAACAATGTCCCATATGATGTTGAGACATTGTTTGAGACATCACCACAAGTGTCCGATAAGGATGATGTGCTGTCCCTACTTCACCAAAGTCCGAACCAAAGGAAGCTAACAAAGATCCTTCCATCGAATTCGGAAAGATCATCAAAGGAACTCATCATTGGAGATCCTAATGTGGAGTTATTACAAGATCCGAGAAATTATCTCAAACTCTTGTTTTGTGTCAAAGATTGAGCCAAAGAATGTCAAAGAGGCTCTAACGATGAATCTTGGATTGGAGCAATGCAAGATGAATTGAACCGCCAAGCAACATGAAGTGTGGGAGTTAGTTCCCGGACGGAAGGAACAAACATTATTGGCACAAAGTGGATCTACAAGAACAAGTCGATGTAGAAGGGTTGTCACGGAAATAAAGCGAGACTGTTGCTGAGGATACACTCAAGTTGAAGGGATTGATTTTGATGAGACTTTTGCTCCTGTGGCTGGTGGAATCAATCGACTATTACTAGGAGTTGCTTGCATTCGAAATTCAAATTATTTCAGATGGATGTGAAAAGTGCCTTCCTAAATGGCTACTTAAATGAGGAGGTATATGTAGAAGCGAAAGGATTTGTGGATCCAAATTTTCCTGATCATGTTTACAAGTTGAGGAAAGCCCTATATGGTCTGAAGCAAGCTCCTAGGGCTTGGTATGAAAGGCTGACAAAGTTCCTTACTGATAAAGGTTATAGGAAAGGAGCCTTGGATAAAACCCTCTTTGTCAAGAATGAAGGAGGAAAGATAATGGTGGCTCAAATTTATGTTGATGACATAGTGTTTGGAGGAATGTCAGATACAATGGTGAGACATTTTTCCAACCAAATGCAAGCTGAGTTTGAAATGAGCCTCATGGGAGAATTGACTTACTTTCTTGGACTGCAAGTCACACAGATGGAAGACTCAACATTCCTTTCACAAAGCAAGTATGCAAGGAATATTGTCAAGAAATTTGGAATGGAAAATGCCAGCCATAAAAGGACTCCTGCTCCTACTCATTTAAAGTTGTCCAAAGACACAAGTGGAGCAAATGTTGATCAAAGCTTGTATAGAAGCATGATATGAAGCTTGTTGTACTTAACAACCAGCAGACCTGACATTGCATTTGTTGTTGGGGTATGTGCAAGATACCAGGCTGAACCTAAAGTGCGTCACATCAATCAGGTGAAAAGAATTCTGAAGTATGTGAGTGGAACTTGCAATTATGGTATGCTGTATTCTCATGGATGTGAACCAATTGTCAGCTATTGTGATCTGATTGGGTGGTAGTGTTGATGATAGAAAAAGCACTTACGGAGGATGCTTCTTCTTGGGAACAATCTTGTTTCTTGGTTCACAAGAAACAAAACGTGTCTTTATCCACTCACGAGGTGAATACATAGCGGTGGTAGCGATTGTTCTCAAATGGTGCGGATGAAGGGATGTCGACTAAGTACAATGTCACACAGGATGTCATGACATTGTCTTGTGACAACTGAGTGCTATTAATATTTTAAAGAATCCTATCTGACCACAGTGGGACTAAGCACATTGACATTAGACATCACTTCATCAGAGACCTTGTGGAAGAGAAAGTGATTAAATTGGAGCATGTAGCCACTGAACTTCAACTGGCTGACATTTTTACTAAAGCTCTTGATGCTAGTTAGTTTGAGAATTTAAGGGACAAGTTGGGTATTTGCCAATATGAGGAATTGTAGCAATTAAAATTGCTTACAACAAGGAATGGAAGAGACTTTTTATTTCATTTAATTTTAAGTGGGGTAATAAATTATTTCCCTCTTACTTTTCAAAAGTCCAAGAATAGGAAGAGGCATATATATATTTTAGTTTCTTCATTTGAAAGTATCTCTTGCCATTTCATCAACAGAAGCTCTCAAACTCTCTGTCAAACTTTTCTTGTTTTCCTCAAGATGTCTCAACAAAACTTGTCTTCGTCCTCTTCATCATCTCAAGAATCTGGCTCTTCATCTCCCACCATTTCTGAGATTAGGGAAAATGTAGAAGCCATGCAGACTGAAGCTCTGAAGGTTACCCCTCTGCGTGAAATGGCAACTGATCCTGGGAGGGTCAAGAAACTTCGCACCAGGAATGCACGAAGGTCACAAGCATCTCCTTCTGGTAAGACCTCTAAACCAACTTCCTCTGTTCCTCCTGAAATAGAAAACAGGGAAGGTTCTAGGTATGTCCATGAAGTCATTGCTAGAATAGTAACCAGGATCTTGAATGAAAACCACTCTGTGCCTGGGGTTTCTGTCCCTTTAAATCAAAAATCTTCTAGCCCTAGTTTAGCAGCTGCTCTAGATGTCACTGAGTATGTCAAGACATCTGATGATCAAGTCAAGAAAACCCCTGTGAATCCTATTACTGAACCTTCTGTTGATTCCCCTGTAAAATGTGCTGTTGATAAAACCTCTGAAGTTTGTGTTGCTGATACCACTAATAAGCCCCCTGTGATTAGTGATGATGATATTTCAGATGGAATTCTTGAAGAATCCCCTGAAAAATGTACTGCTGATAAGTCCCCTGTCAATTTTGCTGATGATATCTTTGATGGTATTCTTGAAGAAACTCTAGAGAAACAAGTTGCTGATAACCTAGAAAACTCTCCAGTGAAAGATTCTGAAAAATGTTGTGGAACCCCCTGTCATTGACTTGTGTTAGTGTTTTAAGTTGGCATCAATTTTGGTAAAACTAGGCTTTAGCAATGTCATGATAGATGTCATGACATTCAGAGATTGAAGATGAATCCTACATGCTAAGGATGTTAAAAGACACTCGGAAGCTAAAGCATCTGGAAATTCTGCGAAAAATCATGTCATAACAGATGCTATGACATTCGGTGTGACATTCGCTCGCAGAATGCTTTTTCCCGAGATTTTCGGGAAGTTTGTTGAGTGCTAAATATTGTTTTTCGTTATTAGAAAGCATGCTCACGTGGCTGCTAGGTTAATCTTAATTAAACCTAAATTGGTTGTTGAAAAGACCATGTTTTTAGGATTAAATTAAGTGAACCTAGCTATCTTTATGGAATCCTAAAGCGAAGTTTCGTGGATCGCTTCTATAAAAGGAATTCAACCTTACAACCGTGTTGCCCTTTAAATGTATTGAAGAGATAACTTGTTTTTGTGTCGTTAGGATTAGTAAGTTGGTATTTGTAATTTAGTTTCTCTTGTGAGCCAAGCAACTATCAATTGATAAGTGCATTGGACTAGGATTTGTTTGTAAGGGTAGTTTATCACTCAAAGCTTTAAAGCACGAGTGTTTGTCTCTTGATTGAAAGCTTTGAGCGAGATCAAGATAGTTTATTGAAGTGTGTCTTCACAATTCAATTAGTCAATAGGTTGATATCAACGCTGTGATTGAGGGGAGTGAGTAGGTACTCGATCTAAGTAGGACTTAGGTTGAAGTTGCATTGGGTAGGTTTTAAGTGAAGGAGATAAACTGTGGTTTATTCCCAATTAATTCTACTAATAGTGAATTTCCTCCACGCTTGGTAGCCCCGGATGTAGGTGTAGTTAGACACCGAACCGGGTAAACAACTTATTGTGTTCTTTCTCGTTATTTATATTTACTGTAAATTGTTAACAGAGTGTCGATAGTGTCATAACATTCTGTGACATCACGATCTGCTGCCGGAATTTCAATTGGCATCGAGCGGGCACCGCTTGTTATTTCAGGTGAGATCTAGGGATAATAGTTTCGGCGTAATGGATAAAGAAGGAGGATTTGGAGGAAGACCACCTATTCGGATGGGTCTAATTATGATTCTTGGAAGCCTCGTATGGTTTCCTTCTTAAGATCAATGGACATTAAAGCTTGGAGTCACGACAAAGGATGGAAACATCCCACCAAGCTTGAGAAAGATGGGACTACTATCTTGAAACACGAGGAGGAATGGAGCAAAGAGGAAGAAGAGCTAGCTCTAGGGAACTCTAAAGCATTGAATGCTCATTCAATGGTATTGACAGAACATCTTGATGGTCCATCAATGTGAGTGGCCAAGGATGTTTGGGACACTCTCAACTACTCATGAGGGGACATCCAAGGTGAAGATGTCAAGACTTCAGATGCTCACTACCAAATTTGAGAATTTGAAGATGAAGGAAGATGAGACTATTCATGAATTTCACATGAATATTTTGAAATTGCCAATGCCTCGGAGCACTTGGTGAAAAGATGTCAAGAAAAGTCGGTGAGAAAGATTCTCGGATCCTTGCCTAAAGGTTTGCAATGAAAGTGACGCAATAGAGGAGGCTCGGGACATCAGCACCTTGAATGTTGAAGAACTTATAGGATCTCTTATGACTTTTGAGATGGGAATCGGTGAAACTGACAAAAAGAAAAAAGCATAGCACTTGTATCTAACTCAAGAAGGATGCAATGTGGAAGATGAAGAGAAGATATCGAAGCTATAGCTATGCTTGGAAGACAGTTCAACAAACTCATCAGGAGGATTGATCCAAAGTCAAGGTCAAATGTCAAGGACATTGCATCGACATCGCAGATCTTATGACTCAGAAGATCCAAGTCGAGGAAAAAGGAAGTCAAGGCAAGAAATCCAATGTCATGAATGTGAAGGATTTGGACATATTAGAGTGAATGTCCCACCTTTCTAAAGAAACAAAAGAAAGGAATGGGTCACTTGTCCGATGGTGATTCGGAAGTGAATCGAGGAAGAAGGTGCCAAACTTGTCACGCTCTCTGAGTGTACAATTGATATGGATTCTAGTGATGAGGAAGTGTCATTTGAAGAGCTTCTTTGAAACCTAGGAAGTATAAAAAATGGTGAAGTATGTCACAAAATGAGGAGCGAAAAACCGATTGAGAAGTTGGAAGTCGAGAATGTGAAGTGGAGGTGAGAAAAGGAGAACACACCACTATAAATCACCTAAATAGTGATATTGTAATGTTGAACTCAAACTTGATCGGATGTCTAAATCACAAAATGTTGACATCTGGCTTGATAAGTTGGAAGAAATTCTTCACTTGGACAAACCGCAGAAATAAGCATGGTCTAGGATATGTGGTGAAAAGAAACACATTGGTGACATTAAGAAGAAGAGACATAGGAAAACAATGTCAAAGCGGTGTCACAACCCAAAACAGGAAATGTGTCCGCTCGGTATGTGGCGCAAAGAGATTTGCTAATAACCGGGAATGGAACAAACACAGGAAGTCAATGACAAAGAAGATGTCATACCACAAGTCGTGGAATAGGTGCGCCTCGTGGTATGTGGAGACTAAGAAGTCTCAATAACAAAAGAAAGAATGACCTAATAGACCAATGTCAAAGCAGATGTCACAACATTGGGTGCAACATCAAAATCATAGAAACATGAACAAAAGTTTCAAAGATGGAGGTGTCATTATTGTGGAAGGTTTGGTCACATAAAATCTTTTGCTACAGCTACATGGATATCCTAATCAAGGGTCTTATGTGAAGCCTAAAACCAACAGGTATCATACCCTCAACAGGAAGAAGAAGATGTTGCTCGTAGCTAACACTTCTCTTAGTGTGTCTACCAAGAAAGATTGGTACTTTGACGGTTGTTCCAAACACATGACTGGAGAGGAATCTTCTCAATAATGTTAAGCATCACTCTACCACTTTGTTACTTTTGGAGATGGAGCCAAAGGAGAAATCAAAGGTATTGGAAACTCAAACTGTGAGTTCCAAATCTAAATGGAGTATTGCTGGTAAAAGGTTTGACTGCAAATCTCATTAGCATAAGTCAGCTATGTGATATGGGATTCACAGTCAACTTCACTAAGTCTGAATGTCTTGTAATCAATGATGATCAAGTAGTGATTATGAGAGGAGTCAGATCAAAGAACAACTGCTACATGTGGGAATCTGAGAACACCACTCTGCCTTATGTGTGTGCTACAGACAAAGATGAAGAGGAAGTAAAGTTGTGGCAGCAAGAATCTGGTCATCCACACCTCAGAGGAATAAAAAGGATCAGTTCTATAGAGGGAGTCAAAAGGATACCAAGATCTTTCATGGACAAAGGGAGAATCGGTGGTAAGTATAAGGTTGGACAGGAAATCAGAATGTCACACTCAATGTCTAGACATCTAACCACCCCTAAAGTACTACAAAAAGTACTAGGATCCGCATGAAAGGATAACCAAGTATCTTCTTGTAAAAGATACGGAGAGGAGTCTTGAATGAAACCCTCTCGGAGGAGAAAAGATCATGGTGACTTCCATCTATGTTAATAACATAGTATCTGAAGGAATGCCAGATACATTGATGGAAGGCTCAACACTTCTTTCACAGAGCAATTATGCAAGAAATTGTGTCAAGAAGCTTGGACTGAGTAATGGCAGCCACACTAGGACTCTTACCCCTCCACATTTGAAGTTGTCCAAGAAAACAAGTGGAGAAAGTGTTGATCAAAGCTTATGTAAAAGCCCTGTTGATGGATGTCTCTTCTCAAGAAGCAATCTTATCTCTTGGATCAGTAAGAAGAAAATCTGTGTAGCTTTATACTATGTTAAATACCTAGCAGAAAGGAGAAACTACTTTAAGATGATCTGGATAAAGCAGATGCTGACTGACCACAATGTCATACAGGATGTCATGACATTGTACTGTGACATTGCTACTAAAGCTCTTGAGAATGGTCAATTTAAGACCTTAAGGGACAAATTGGATAGGTGTCAATTTGAGGAGTTGTAGCAATTAACTGTGCCTACAACAAGGGGTAAAAGGGATTGTTTACTTAAATTGTTCATAAGTGGGTTATTTAGGTATTTTCATCCTTATTTTAAGAGATCCAAGAATAGGAAGAGACACCCACATATAATAGTTTCCTCTTTTGAAAGTAGTATCACACTTTCTTCATTCAAAAGAAACCCTGAAACCCTTTGCCATTTTCGCTCTCTCTCTCTCAAAAACCATCAGCAAAATATGTCTTCATCATCCTCTTCATCTCAAGAATTTGGATCCTTGTCTCCCTCCATGGCTGAAGTTAGAGCAAACACTGGAGCCATGCAAGCTGAAGCTCTACAGTGACACCATCGTGCAATGGCGTGACCCGAAAAGGTCAAGAAGTTACGCACAAGAAATGCAAGAAGGGCACAAGTATCTCCCTCGTAAGACTTCAAGACCATCATCCTCTGCTCCCCGTAACTAGTAAGCAGAGAAGGATCTAGGTCAGGCATGAGGCCATAGCTAGGATAGTGGTGATATCCTAAATGAGAATAAGTGCATGCACAGGATTTCGTTCCACAGATCATAAGTCGCTAGCCCTAGCTTAGCGGTTGATCCGATGTCAATGAGAATGTCAAGACATCCGTGATGATGTTGATTCTCCGTGAAAATGATGTAAATCTTTCTCCCTCAAGGATGTAACGATGATAATGTAATTGAATCCTCGCAAAAATGAATGAGATTTCTAATGAGATTCTTGAGAAATCTCCGATCATAGTGCCTCGATAAACCTCCCACGCCTCTGCGATAACATATCGATAGCATTCTTGAAGATACTCCCGAAGAACACCAATCGAATATGGTTTCTCATATCATCAATCTAGATGAGGAGTTTTCGATAATGACCTCATAGCCAAGGTTAATCCCAGATTGCTAGGAGGGTAATGAATAGGAAAGGAAAGAAAAGTGCTGTTCAAAGCTGCTCATGAGAAGAATCTCAAGTTGGTTGCAAGACTCCTAGGGTGAGAGGAAGGCAGAGAAAAATCTAGTAAGGGCAACAAGGTTGGAACTTCCAAAGGAAAGGACAAAGTCAAGAATGTTAGTGATACCCTAAAGCAAAGAGCACTTCAATTGTAAGGAAAAGGAAAGTACACGAGCCCTCGGATCGGGATGATTACGACTTTGATGTTCTAGAATGTCTCGACATTCATTCAAAAGAAGGTTGTCTCTTGAAAAATGCCCATAGTTCTGAAGTGCCAATTGACAACATTTCATTTCACCACCACGAAAATGCTAATAGGTGGAAATATGTGAGTTTGAAGAGAATTGCACTTGAAAGGAACGAACAAAGATGCTCTTGAATGCAAAGATGTGATTGACCTGATCAAGGAAGCTGGGTTGATGAGAACTATGGTGAAGTTCTCAAATTGTTATGAAGGTCTGGTGAAGGAGTTTATTGTGAACCTGTCCAGTGGTTGTGCTGATGGAAGATCAGTAGATTTTAAGATTGTGTTTGTCAGAGGAAGAAAAGTGAAGTTTTCCCCAAGTGTAATCAACAAGTATTTGGGGAGATCAGATGAGGTTCATCCTGAACTTGAAGAAACTGACAATCAAGTGTGTCAGACAATTACAGCCAAGCAAGTAAAACATTGGCCTTTGAAGGGAAAGCTTTCTGCTAGCAAATTAAGTGTCAAATTTGCTATTCTGCACAAGATAGGTGCAGCCAACTGGGTTCCCACAAATCACAAGTCTACCATCTCCATTGGTCTGGGGAGGTTCATTTTTGCTGTTGGAACAAAGGCAAAGTTTGATTATGGAAGCTACATTGTTGATCAGATTCTTAAACACGCTGACAGTTATGCTATAAAAGGACCAATAACATTTCCCTCCCTCTTGTGTGGAATTATAACTGATCAATATCCTGACATTCTGGGAAATAGAGATACAGTGTGTAAAAGAGCCCCTGCCCTTGGCTTCCACTACAAATTATTTCAAGGGAAGCATGTCCCTGACATTGTCATGACATCAGCTGAGACATCAAATGTCAAGGCCAATTCTCAGAAGGCAGATGTCATTCTTTGTGCTAAAGAGACCATAGGAACTTGAAGCAAGAAGCACCTTGAAGCTCGATCTCTACTCTTGAAAAGAAATAGGCATGAGGTTGAGGAAGAAAGGCTTGATGGTGATACTTCTGCTGCTCATATGGAGGAAGATGATGATGCTGACCAAGCAGTTGCTGGTAAAGAAGGTTCTGAAGATGTGTCCTTTCACAGTGCTTCTTCTGGAGAAGAAAGTACTTGAGTTGTTGCCCTTGTTGCCTCTGATGTTACTCTGTCAAATGTCTCCTGTTCTTATTTGTTTTTGCCTTCTGTATTTTGTTTAAAATTTGGATGATTGTAATCATTGTGTTGACAGATGTGTAACCCTTGAATATTTATG
Source organism: Vicia sativa (assembly GCA_021764765.1). Lineage (NCBI taxonomy): Eukaryota > Viridiplantae > Streptophyta > Magnoliopsida > Fabales > Fabaceae > Vicia > Vicia sativa. Next base: position 38,954,020 of record CM038794.1, read on the forward strand.
CTCGTATTTTTTTCTGGTACTGCTTGATTAAAAGTTTGGGGTACTTGTATTGTTTCCTTTGGCCCTTTATGGCTAAAAAGGGGGAGAAGTATGATTGTGGGATGCTATGGAAAACAGTGGCTGGGACTTTGGGGAATTGTATGGCCTGTTTAAATTTTGTATGTGGGCAATTGTGGGAATTGTGGGATTTCTGTATGGGTAGAATTTATCTTATCTCTAGGTTCTAGTTTATTTAAGCTTAGAACTAGTTTGTCTTCTGCTGCATATGTACTCTGATAGGTTAAGTAGTTTTAGCCAAAAATGTGCCAAAGGGGGAGTTTGTTAGTGTTTTAAGTTGGCATCAATTTTGGTAAAACTAGGCTTTAGCAATGTCATGATAGATGTCATGACATTCAGAGATTGAAGATAAATCCTACATGCTAAGGATGTTAAAAGACATTTCACCGGAAGCTAAAGTTGTCTGGAAATTCGCAGAAAATCGATGTCATAACATGTTATGACATTCTGACATTCTGCTCGCAGAATGCTTTTTCTGAGATTTTTCGGGAAGTTTGTTGAGTGCTAAATATTGTTTTTCATTATTAGAAAGCATGCTCACGTGGCTGCTAGGTTAATCTTAATTAAACCTAAATTGGTTTTGAAAAGACCATGTTTTTAGGATTAAATTAAGTGAACCCTAGCTATCTTTATGGAAGCCCAAACCAAGTTTCGTGGATCGCTTCTATAAAAGGAATTCAACCCTTACAACCGTGATGCGCCCTTTAAATGTATTGAAGAGATAACAGCTTGTTTTTGTGTACTGTTAGGATTAGTAATAGTTGGTATTTGTAATTCTAGTTTCTCTTGTGAGCCAAGCAACTATCAATTGATAAGTGCATTGGACTAGGATTTGTTTGTAAGGGTAGTTTATCACCAAAGCTTTAAAGCACGAGTGTTTGTCTCTTGATTGAAAGCTTTGAAGCGAGATCAAGATAGTTTATTGAAGTGTGTCTTCACAATTCAATTAGTCAATAGGTTTATATCACTGCTGTGATTGAGGGGGAGTGAGTAGGTACTCAGATCTAAGTAGGACTTAGGTTGAAGTTGCATTGGGTAGGTTTTAAGTGAAGGAGATAAACTGGTGGTTTATTCCTGAATTAATTCTACTAATAGTGAATTTCCTCCGGCTTGGTAGCCCCGGATGTAGGTGTAGTTTAGACACCGAGCGGGTAAACAACTTATTGTGTTCTTTACTGTTATTTATATTTACTGTGTAAATTGTTAACAGAGTGTCAGATAGTGTGTCATAACATTCTCTGTGACATCACGTATCTGCTGCCAGGAATTTCAACTTGAAGAATGCCGGAGCAACATACCAAAGGGTAATGAATTCTATGTTCCATGACTTTATTAAAGATTTTATGCAGGTTTACATCAATGATATTGTAATTAAGTCGAGGAGTAAATCGACACACTTGGAACATCTTCGAAAATCTTTCGAAAGAATGAGAGAATATGGATTGAAAATGAATCCATTAAAGTGTGCTTTTTGTGTGCAGACAGGAGATTTCCTTGGTTTTGTAGTACATAAAAAGGGCATAGAAGTCAATCAAAGCAAGACCAAAGCTATAATGGACGTCAAACCACCGTCGACCAAAAAGGAACTTCAGTCTTTGTTGGGCAAAATAAACTTTCTAAGGAGATTCATATCCAACCTAAGTGGCAAAACTAAAGCATTTTCACCACTGCTTCAACTGAAGAATGAAGAGTTCATTTGGCAATAGGAGCATCAAGAGGCTTTCGACAAAATCAAAGAGTATCTAGTGAAGCCTCCTATATTGACACCTCCACTTAGAAATAGGCCTATGAGGTTGTATATAGCGGCCTCAGAATCGATTAGAGGAAGTATCTTAGTTCAAGAAGATGCAAGTAGTGTCAAAAGACCTATGTATTATCTTAGTCAAATGTTAAATGGTCCTGAAACTAGGTATAATGATATAGAAAACCTATGCCTGTGTCTGTATTTTTCTTGTATCAAACTGAAGCAATATATAAAGCCAGTTGATGTGTATGTTTCTTCCCATTTCAATATTATTAAACATATATTGTCTAAACGAATTTTGCACAATCGAATTGGTAAATGGGCATTAGCGTTAACTGAATATTCCCTAACATATCTGCCTTTAAAGGCAATGAAAGGGAAAATAGTGGCAGACTTTCTGGTCGATCATTCTATGGTTACTATGCCACAAAATTTTGTCGAGTTCGTGCCTTGGAAATTATATTTCGACAGTTCTAGTCACAAAAATGGTACAAGGATAGGAGGAATAATAATTTCTCCCAATGGAATTTCAACAGAGTTCAAGTATGCAATCGACGGTATCTGCACCAATAATGAGGCGGAATATGAGTCTCTAATAACTGGACTTGAACTATTGCTAGAATTGGGGGCAAGAAATGTCGAAATTATGGGAGATTCCGAATTGGTAATCAAACAAGTGTGAAAAGAGTATAGGTGCGTTAAAGAGAACCTAATCATGTACTTTGTGATTGCCATAAGATTACTAAAACGTTTCGAGCAAGCAAGGATTCGACATATACCTCGACGGGAAAACCAAGAAGCTAACGACTTGGCGCAAGAAGCTTCAGGATACAAGAAGAATGAAGATGGAGAACCTATTCAAGTAAGGAAAAAGGTTTGAGCTACTTTGTTATCTCCTTCAGATTTGTCAATTATAAAATTAGGTGCAATAGATGCCGAAAATATTAAAATTTTAACAATTGATAATGGGCAAGATAATGACTGGCGTAAACCCATGGTTGACTACTTATGTTCTCCTACGGGTTCGACAGATTGTAAAATAAAATATCATGCCCTAAGTTTTGTTTTAATCGAGAATGAATTATTTAAGAAAACTGTCGAAGGAGTACTACTTAAATGCCTAGGAGGAAGTGAGGCATACGTAGCAGTGTCGAGTTTGCATAGTGGAGCATGCAGTGCACACCAAGTCAGACACAAGATGAAATGGCTGTTGATGTGATCAGGTGTCTACTGGCCTTCAATGTTGAAAGACTGCATTAAATTTTCTAGAGGCTGCCAGGAATGCCAAATGCATGGGGGCGCCCAACACGTGCCTGCAAGCGAATTGCATGCCATTATAAAACCTTGGCCGTTTAGAGGATGGGCTTTAGATGTGATTGGGGAAATAAAGCCAACATCATCAAAACAGCAGAGATACATTTTAGTCGGTATTGATTATTTCACAAAGTGGGTTGAGGTCGTAGCTCTGAAAAATGTCGACCAAGAGGCTGTGATTGATTTTATACAAAATCATATTATGTGTCGGTTTGGAATTCCTGAAACAATCACAACCGACCAAGGAACAGTATTTCACGGGGCAAAAAATGCAAGAATTCACAAAAGAGGTTGGAATAAAATTATTAACGTCCACCTCTTATTATGCTCAGGAAAATGGCCAGGTCGAAGCGGCCAACAATGTAATAACTAGCCTGATTAAGAAACATGTAGGCAAAAAGCCAAGAAATTGACATCAAACCCTAGACCAAGCCTTATAGGCATGTAGAATGTCTCCTAAAGAAGCAACGGGGGCAACCCTATTTCGATTTGCATATGGACATGATGTTGTATTGCCAGTAGAAATACACGTTCAATCGATAAGGATTCAAAGACAACATGAAATACCATATGAAGACTACTGGAATATGATGGTAGATGAGTTGATCGACTTAGATGAAGATAGGATGTTGGCTCTTGATTCACTAAGGAGGCAAAAGGATAGAGTGGCAAAGCCTATAACAAGAGGGTAAAAGATGAAGTATTTCACGTCGATGATTTAGTTTGGAAAGTGATATTACCTATGAATAGAAATGATAGAGTCTTAGGAAAACGGTCACCTAATTTGGAGGGACCGTTTAAGGTAATTCAATTTTTTTTCCAACAACGCATATGAACTTGAAGAATTAGCCCCAGATCGATGAATTCTGAGGGTAAATGGTAAGTACTTGAAGAAGTACAAACCCATTCTTTAAGAAATCACAATTTCGATGGCGTGAAGTGTACGTCGAACTGAGCTGGAAAGAATCATATCGAAGCCACCATACCAATCATGCATTATATGTATGAAAAGACAATGTAAAGCGAGAAATAGAGCATTACATAAATTGGTTAAAACTATTGTGCAAATTTTACAAGTGGTATGCAAAAAGGACCACCAAAATAGTTACATTAATTAGAAATTTCCAAATTTATTTTGGAACGCTGCCAGATCACCATGAATGCGTACGACATTATTACTTAGCCCATCCGCTCTTGTCTTGAGCGCTAATAACTCCTCTTCGACTTGAGCAGTGGAAGTGCTGACAATGATGGCATCTTTGGTCAGCTGGAGCATTTCAGCTTGAGTAGGAGCGATAGCTTGATCGAGCTCTTCGTCTTGCTTAACGACAAGCTCCAACTCTGCATTCAAAGTTTCCATTTCTTTCGACAAAGCGATAATTCGACTGCGTATTTCAGCAACTCTTTTCCTTTTAGGATCTTGTTCTTGCCTTTTCTGATTAATGTTCATTTTCAGCCCTTCGATCACCGTTTTGGTCTTTCTCACCATATCCACATTCCTCCTCATCACTGCCTATTTCGTTTCGACCAACTGCTCATTCTCTTTCACCTGAGTGATGTTTTTTTAGCAATGAAGGGAGAATGTCCTCAAATGTTGCCACCATGAGTTTAGAGAATTCAGAAATCTCGAAACCTTTCAGTTAAGGAATAGCATCTAAAAGCTCTGGTCCAAGAGTTGAATCCTCATGTAGCAGGTGAGGCAAGTTGGGGATGAAAGCGTATGTCCGGACTTTGTCTGTCAGTTTCTTGATCTTGGCTGCTTTAGGCCCCAGCTTGTCACCATAAGCCTGAGAGCGGTCAATTTCTAAAGAGGAAGTGTACCGACTCACAAAACTGTCCAATCTCGCCAGCGCAACGTCGATGTCCATATCTGTTGATGTGACCTTTTCCCCAGAAGGGCCAACTAAGTCTCCATTTTTCTTCTCAGGAAGATCCTGAGTTTTGGGTTGATGAGAAGGGGATGTAGTTTCCTTTCCAGGAGTAGTGCTAAAGGTACCTGTGGCAGGAGAATGTGGTAGGCTAGTGACCTTTTTAGGAGTCTCTGAACCCTGTAGAGAATCTGAAAGACTAGAGTCAGAGCTAGTCGAACTATAACCCTTATGCTTGGCAGGACTAGTGACCGAATCAGAGTCACTAAGAGTAGCCGAAATAGTGAGGTCAACAAACTCACCAACGACCATGTCGAAGGCTTGTTGATGATGAGGTGAAGAAACTTCTAACAATGGAGTGTAATCTGGCACACTGTGTTGTAGGTCAGAAGCCTCGACCTGAAATAAAAAATAGGTATTAGCTAGATAAACTTGGCAGATGAAATAAATAAGATAGAAAAATATGGTGAATACCTGTGGCAGAAAACTTGGAATTATTGTTTCATCCCTCCCGACTGAGGCGACAACAATGTCCTCCTTTGGCTTTTTGGCTTCATCAAGCGTAGGAGTTGGGGTTGGAGTGACGATGGCTGTATTTACTATGATATTGTCAACACTTGAAAATAAGGCAGAGTCGCGACAAGTAGCCAATAACACTTTACCTCTCCGTCTCGTGACGAGTGGATGATCGTCAGCGTCCATTGTTGCCTCCTCTTTGTCATCGACCTTTATTCCAAGGTCTCCGGCCAGGTGGGCTTTCTTTTTCTTTTTAGCCACCCTGTCTTCAGAAGAGGAAACATGTTTCCTCTTTTGATCTTTGGATTTTCGGGAATGAGGAGATTGATCATCAGGTAATGGCTGTAAATATAAGAAAAATATTATTCGAAACCTTAGCTTTGGTCGAGGTACTCCGATTTAAGTAATGCTTACCTCAGCTTTCTCACTACAATGAGATTTTTTATCCCTCTTGGACTCTTTGGATTTTTTGGAGGGAGCAGCCGAATCCGCCGAGCATTTTCGACTCTATTACATAAAGAGAATATTAGTAATCTGTAAAGCACGGAGTGTCGAAACACAAACATTTACATTTATAGAGAAATTAGTTTTCTTAAGGGAAGATGAAATTGGTTCGTCATCAGATGGAGTGTGAATGGGGTTGAACTGCAAAATGTCGAGCATATAAGGGACATTGAACAGAAGAAATAAGAATAGAGGTGTGAGCGTAAAATATACCTTTGAGCGTGAAGGACCTTCCTTGGCGCCAGTATCGACAGGCGCAATCGACGGTCCTTCCCGATCCTCAACAGCGATGGCCTTTCTGGGAATGATTACCTGTGGCAAGGGTACAACTAGAAAAGAGGCTAAGTCAAATAAGGATGTGAGTCGAATTTAAAAAGGGAATTGAACTTTCCAGAAGTGGTTACCATTGGGCACTACGACAAGCTCTCTCACATATTTAAGGTCAATATGCAGAAAGCCTGGGTAGTCGTGTAAGCTTCATCGGAACCACCTGGTCGGCTTTCTTTTTGTAAGCATTTTGGATATTCGACCAAAAGCTATACCACCAATCTGGGATAGGTGGTCGAAAAGCAAATGCTAATGGGCTAGTCGGCAAAGGAGGAAATTTGAGTTTTCCAAAATGAAGTGCGTAAAGATACTTGTCTTTCGCGTAACCAGGGATCTTAAGTTGTGGAATCCTCTCGATTACCTTCTCCTTTAGCTCTTGGGCCGCGTCATGGACGGTTCGACGAAGATTGTTCGGTAAATGCACCACCCTGAAATTTTTTTGAAAAGCTTGAATCTATTTGATATTGGTAGTCTTACATTTTGTCGCCTTGCCCTGAAAATTATTAAGAGCAGCAGTCAGTTCAGCCATTTTGTTGGCAGGATCATTAACAAAAGTAACAAAATATGACTGCCACCAAGTTTCAAACTCCTTGGTGAAGTAGTATGTTGGTCTAAATGGAGTGAAGGTAAGTTTGGCTCTATGATGCCAAAGGTTATCAACGTCCTCTTTAATAACTTCCCAATTTCAATCACTTAGGATATCGGTGAGCAGCTCATGAGAAGTATAGAATGATTTTGGGATAAGCAGACAGAGCCCAAATTATCGAGCTACCAAGTTGGGTTGGTAAGCTATCAAACATGGACAAATGTTGGTGATGGCATAAGTGAGAAACTGAGGAGTTAAAAAAAGCCTCCAATAGACAAGGGACCTTTGTCGATTCTCTTCTTCGACTAGTGGAAAAGAGTCGGTGAGCCATCATGGTCCACTTTTGCCATCAGAAAACGGAGCCATCGAGGGTCTGAAATCCTCCCATGTCAACATAATGTTAAAAAACCTCATTCGGAGAAGTTTTGTCGGCAGGAGTCAAAGGTAGGTAACATGGCCAGACGACCCCATTCCGATTATGGGAAATTGAAACTTTCTTTTGTCGAAGAGGTTTTATGTCATCAGAGAAAGTAGCATTTAACCATAATTGAGGAGCCAAAAAGGACCATGAACTAGGACGCTTTTATTCTTTGGATTAGTGGGATCAAAACTCTTTATTTGGTTGACCACGTCGGTGAGAGAAGCATATAAAGAGGCCAAAATTAATTGGCCCAAAGTAATGTTTTCACCCCTATGCAGCGGAGTGGCCAAATAAACGAATTGTTTGGCTATCTGCATCGGTCGTGAACAAAAGATGAAGCGGGATAGCTAGAGAATTAAAAATGCAACGTGTTCCTTATCATAAATGTCACTAGTCTCGTTGATGGTAGTTGATAAAGTTGGTATATGTTAGATGTTTGGATTCGCCAACGTCGAATTTTATAGAAATGGGAGTGTGGTCAGTGTGATTAAAAACCTTGCCAGCGGGATTTACCCCTGTTAGAGTTGCTAGGTCAAGAAGAGTGGGAGTCATCATACCACACTTAGTGTGTGGAAAGTGTTGGTCAACCCTTCCCAAAAATGTAAGGCAGCTAGCAACATGCCGCTAGAATAGGGCTGACCGATGCGAGAAAGTTCTAGCAGATCATAGATTCCCATTTCTCTCCATTGTTGGCCTTTGCTGGGTTCCAACCGTTCCATCCAGGATTTAAATTTAGAGCAGTTCAGGGGAGGAGCAGTACAGAAATTTCAATCAACAAATTGTAGGGAAATAGGTTTCGGGGACGTGATGAGAGGGCGGCTACGAGTACTAGTTGGGAAAAATGCGCCTTCATCGTCAATGTAGATTTCAGATGGAACATCCACGGGTAATGGACCTAAGAAAGCCAAAGGGTCATTGTTGAGATTAAAAGGGATAAGTACCTGGGATTGCCAGATCTTGGTTTTCTCTACAAAAAAGGGGGTTTTGGCACATAAGGCTTGCCATCAACGTGACGAATAAAGAAAGATTATGCTGGAGCCGTTTGAATATGTTGATTCGCCATATGAGGGATAAGAAAAACTTGAAAATGGTGGAAAATAGAGTTTTGAGATTTATGGGTTTTAGCTTGGAAGTAAGAAAAAACTGAAGAAGCAGAGAAGAAAGACGAAGAATGACTAAGATTCCTATTTATAGGCTGGGACTGAAGTGGGAAAAGCAAGGAAAAAGTTTTGGTGATTTCCTAGGTTTAAAATCGTGTCCGTCAAAGGACACGTGTAGTCAGATTAAAGTAGAAGCATGGTGGGCCAAGTCTGCCACTAAAGTGTAATGATGGTCAACATTAATGATCCCACGTCTCGAAGCGAAAAAACGTGATACGTTTCCATGATTTCCTGACGTCACGAAAAGATCGAAACAATGAACTTCTTTTTAGAGTAGTGGAAACGATTGAGTCGACTGAGGACGTAGAGCTTCATAGATGCCACTGTCTCATATAGTCGACAAAGTGAGGAAACTCGAAAATGGCATCTCTGGGGGGCATTTTGTTAATTGGAAAATTCCTAAATATGTTTAAGGGCATGTGTCAAAGGCAAACATCCCTACAAGTTAGGGGGTGATCCTAAACGAATATAGTTTCCTTAGGAGAATTCATAAAACCAAGTTAGAAATGTCAGGAAGAAGTGTGTCGACCCAAAAAGTGAACTAGGAAATCGATCGATTCGACCAAAGTGTCAAATGAACCCGAAAAAGACGAGATTGGCAGTTGGAAGGAATAAACACAAGACAAATCTGTCGAAAATGAACCGCATCGACTGGAGGGACAAACAAATTATTGTCGGTCAATTTGCCATATCATGAGCTAAAAGAGAGAATTGGTTGAAGTTCAGATGATGTTGTCGAAGGCATAGTTTAGGGGACTTAGAGAAATATTATTCTTCCTGAGATGCATTAAAACTAAGAGCGGTTAACCCTTCTAAATCATAAGCGGGAAAGAGTCAAAATATGAAGATCGTGGGTAGTTAACTCAAAAGATCGTGGCTGTTAGGCGCTAAATAGATAGCAAAATCTTATGTAGCAGTTGTATTTTAGTTTCATTTCATCCGATGATTGCTTTCAGCGGTTATCTTGTGAAGTACTATAAATAAATCACTTCATTGTAATTTTTAGGTGTGTTCACTTGTATTCTCAAATTGCTTACCAACACTTTACCCAATTCCGCGCTTAAGGAAGAAAGAGTCACTAAGCTTTTGATGTACGTGAATCACCACCTTTACTTTTAATGCAATTAGTTTATCTTTCAATTTTATCTCTTTAATGTCTTTACTTTTCATATTTGTTTAATTTCAAACAACTTTACATAAACCTTTCAACATCACCCGTTGGTCACGAGTCACCAATCAGTTAGTTAGTTGAGTCTTGTTTCGTCCAGAACCTACTGTCGGTTAGTCAGGTGGTCGAAACTTCTGTGTGGAATATCGTTGTACCACTTCCCTTGGTCTTAGAAAACCGTTTCTTGGCCAAGGTATATTTCGACAGAGTCAGTATAACATACAAAATCTTAGCACACGTCTTAAGATCAACTGGTCGAACTTGTGAGTAACCCTTGGTTTTAGGACATAGGGAGGACCAACGCTTGTTTATCGTTTTCCACAGTAAACAACTACCTTAGCAAAAAGTTTACCGACTTTGAAACAAGATACTCACAGCTCGAGAAAACTTGCAGCGCTTTGGCTCAGGTTGCTCGCCGACTAAGACAATATATGTTGACTCACACTACCTTATTGATCTCTAAGATGGTCCGATAAAATAAATATTCGAGAAACCTGCTCTTTTTGAAAGAATAGTAAGATGACAGTGACATATAAGGATTGGCAAGAGATGTTGCCATTTGCTCTCCACGGTTATCGCACTTCAGTAGGAACATCCACAGGGGCAACCCCATTCTCTCTCGTATATGGTATAGAAGCAGTTCTACCTATCGAGGTTCAGGTTCCTAAACTTAGAGTTTTGAGAGATGTAGAGTTACACGAAGATGAATGGATCCAGACTCAGCTCGACCAGATAAACTTAATCATTGAGAAACGGCTCGCAGCCATCTTCCATGGATAGATATATAAAAAACGCATGATCAAAGCCTTCAATAAGAAAATCAAGCACCGAGTGTACCAAGTTGGCGATCTAGTAGTCAAGCACATCATCCTACCACAAGGTGATCCCAGTGGAAAATGGACTCCCACCTATGAGGGACCATTTGTAGTCAAGACAGTATTTTCTGGCGGAGCCATGATACTGAGCACTATGGATGGAGAAGACTTCCTGTACCCTGTGAATGCAGACATAGTCAAAAAATACTATGCATAAACGAGACCCGCTAGGTTGACTGGCCTAGGCAAAAATAAGGGCATCCTGGCGAACCAAAAAAGGTTCAGGCAAAAGTTAGGGACCTATATAAAAGATGTACACCTGGAAAGTCAAAAACCTGCAAAGGCGGCTTGGGCAAAAAAGGGTATCCCGGTAAACTGAAAACCCGAAAGGGCGGTCTAGGAAAAAGTTAGGGATTAAAAAGTACGACTATATCTCGTCAAGATCATCTACTTATAGGCTACACTACTATCAACTTCAAATGTCGCAGATTAGTTCAATCACCTTCTTCTGGAAGCAAGGAGATGAGATAGTCGAAAATATATGAGCAATAGCAGAGTTGAAACTCGACGAGATTGTTTCCACATAGCTTTTATTATTTTCCAAATGTTTCCGACAATTTCCTCTTACTAGGATATTTTTCTCTTTGTACACGAACTGCTTGTCTATAGGCCCCTTTTTCAAAATCAATACAATTTCCCTTTCCCAGTTCCAATTTTACTTTTATCTGTTTTGTTTGCATAAAGTCCAATGATTGCTTTGAATGATTATATGCATCTGACAATAAATATCTGTTCACAAATATACGAAAAGCGAACATAAAGAACAATTACTACAGACTCTAGGAATTCATATGACAACCAAAGTCACCAACACATTGTAATACGGTGAACTGACTTTGTAGGATTTTTGTATCCAAATGTGCGGATAGCAAGAGTCGCCACCGACTTTTATTTTTATCCAATTAAGGGAAGGTAAAAGTAACAGAAAAAGACCTTCGTTAGATTCTGAGTTCGGGAGAATGGTTATGAAAAGGGAAGGTATTAGCACCCCTTTCCATCCGTAGTTATCTCACGGCTCTTAGTTGCTCTAGATCACTTTTTAAAATTGCTTTCTGTGTGTTTGACAAAGATGTTTTGAAAAAGGCATTTCACTTTGACTTTGTAATGACTCATGTAGGAGTGTATACAAAGTGTTCGGAAATGTTTTTGTTTTGAAAAGAATTTGAACTTTGAAAAAGAGTGTGTGGTGTGAAAAGCATTTGATAGAGAGAGCAACTAAAAGACTTATTTACCCACTCAGAATTGGTCGTTTTGTTGTACTTCTACATTCCTTTAGAATAGCGCTAGCCATACCATTAGTTGGTACGTAGCTCCATTCGTTGGATGTAAGCGGGGCATTCGAAGGGACATCGGATGGTCATAGAAGGCAACTTGTAGGAAGTATCCTAGCACATTCGAAGGGACTATCATCATTTTTCGTAGGCGACAATCGAGGGTCAAGATCATGTATTCGGAGGCGACATTGTGGGTCTTATGATCTTTGTATCGAAGGGACTATGATGATTTGTTTGGAAGGCAACGGTGCTAGAATACCTCTACGTTCGAGGGACATGACCATTTTGAAATCGAAAGGCATCGAGAGAGAATTACCCTAAGAGGTGCGTGTGTGATAGAAGTGTGTTGAATTCAGAATATATTATCTTGAAGATTATTGTGAGCTATGTCCAATTATTATCTTGCCATACACGCCTAATTACTAGCAATTGATAAGGGTGCGGAAAGTAAAATGCGGAATGTAAAGCGGGAATGTAAAGGTGCGGAAAGTAAAACCTACGCTATTACAAGGCTTTGGGGCAGATACATAATCTAAAATGCGGAAAATAAAATCCTAAATTAAACTATTACACCCCATAAACAGTTACATTATTGGAAAAATAAAATGACAAAATAACAAAGAGAAAATCGTCTGAATCGGATCGACCTGTACAAAAGGAAGAAATCGGAAAATGCAATATGAATCGAATAAGAGAAAAAATGTTAGAAAAATGCAAATTTTAATATGAGAAAATTATTATATGCTGGAAATAAGATAAATAAGCTAAGATAATTTTTTGGGATTTTTTAGATGCATTTTAGTAATTAAAAACTAATTTACAATGATTTAAATGCTAAAATATAAATAAAAATAAATATGCATGCAAAAAGATATTTTTAAATTTATTAAATTAAATAAAGGTTTTCAGAATATAAATGTGAAAATAAAATATTTTTTCGTTATTTTTTAATGCAGAAATAAAAATGTGAAATTAATTAAAATAATGCAAGAATATTAAATAAATTAGAAAATATGAAAATAATTAGAAAATATGAGTTTGTGAAAAAGAAAAGTGAAACCGGTGTAAGTGGGGATCGAACCCATGACCCTGGAGAGAATCTACCAACAGCGAATGCTTTTACCACTACGCCAGCTTGCATGTTGTGTTATGATTTGAAAACGTGGGATCATGGATGAACACGCGTCGCTGTCTGGATGAGTCAATGCACGATCAGCATGGTGGGGTCCTCGCTGGATGGATGAACGAATCAGAGAGCTTGAAAAGGCCACGCACGCCCACGCCGGAGTCAGCCAGGTCAACGACGCCGGAGCCCTAGCTCCGGTCGTCTTCTCCGGCGACGATGATCTTAAAACCTGCAAAATACGAAATTTAAAAGAGAAGGAAGGACCTTGTCCCCCTAAACCGAACCTCCTGAATCCATTGGTGACCTTAGTTTTGGCTAAAAACAATTGTATGAACCGGTTCGAATCAAACAGTCCGAAACAACCTAACCATGGTGATTTGTGATTTCTACGTGAAACCTCACATGTAAAGCGTCAAATACGTTCTAATGGACACCCTGAATTCAAACAAACAAGCAAAAACGGTTAATGATGCATGGATTATGAAAATCGAAAATCAAACAAATACCAAATCGGAGCTTGATAGATGTCACGTTCTGGGCAGTTGTAGGCTTGAGTAAGGATTGGTTTCGAATCCTGGGAACCTCTGGGAGATGTTTGGAGGGCTGGATTGTCGTGAAACCTGCTGGAAATTGAGATTCGAATTTTCAAGAATGTATGAAAATTTTGCAAGAGTTTTGGGTAGTTTTTAGGTTAGGGTTCCGTGTCCTGGTTTGTACACAATGCTGGCAATTTATAGAAGAGATTTGGATGGCAAAAGAGTGAAAAAAAGATTGCTCCATCAATGTGCAAATATTTTCTTTGAAAATAAAATCAAATCTTGACAAAAAATATGATTTTCTCATCAATGCCATGGCTTGCACGAATTTGGTAAGTGTATTGGGCTTTCTTGGACATTAAGAAAGATATAAATCCAACTTAATTGAAGAAATAACCTAATTTTCATATTTTACATAATTTATTTTTGAATTAAATGTTGTAAAATTCAAATATAAATCACAAAAATATAAAATTACCAATGTCAAGCATTTATAGGTCAAGAATATTGTCATGAACAAGTTTGGATCAAAAGATTATAGGCCGATTTGGAAAATTTTGCAATTTGACCAAAATGTCCTTTTGTGCAATTGTCCAAAATTGCCCAACTTCTGAATGGTGTATCTTGCTCAATTTTCCACATTTTTGAGTGTTCTTGGACTTTTTGGAAAGCTCTAAGAGTCCTCTAAACAATGTCTTTGGTTTCATCTCAATTGAGTTACCATGCTCAATATATCTTCAAATCAAAAGTTGACCTTTGTTGACTTTGAAAATGACCGTAATGTTTTGAGCTATACCTCTCAAATGAAGCATTTTTGGACATTCTTGTGAGACTTGAAGTTGTAGAGAATTGAATTTCCTTCAAAATGAGCTTTGGTGGAAAAATTTCGAGAAAGTATGAGAAAGTTATGATCACCAAAGTTCGATTGACTTTTCACCTAGAAACCCTAATTTAGAAAGTTTGACTGTTGAGCAAATCTTGAGTTTTCTTGATGAATCATGATCAACCCTTGATCAAATGATGAATGTAACTTCAAAATGAGGATGTTGACCAAAAAATATGAAGTTTGACTGTATGTTGACCACAGTTGACTTTTTGTCCAATACAACTGATTTTCAACCATCTGAGCAATTGTCTGAGGAAACTTGACTTGTGAAGCTTGAAACTTGACATGGAGAATCTTTGAAACATATGAGGAAGCATGAAGACCATTGGAGATGTTGGAAATCCATCTTGACTTGGGAGATACCAAACCCTAGTTTGGGTTGATTGTCTAGGAGAGAGTTTGTCTGATCAACTCTTGAGGAATCCTTGAGTAGGGGTGTATGAAATCCCTTGAATAGATGGAGGGCAAATTTTGGGGTATGACAGCTGCCCCTGTTCAATCTTCTTGTATTGGAGGGTTAGATTGACATGCTTGTCTTTCGTGACCTGAAGGTAGAAGATGATTAAACACTGAGTACACCAAAATTTGCACTCGCTATTGGTCGACGATGCGGAATGGGCTTGATGCCATTTGGAGAAGTTGGAGACTTACCGGGGAACAGTCGCACGCTAGACTTGAGGTTGTTAATAGGAGAGCTGACGGAGATGGGCTTAAGATGCCATCTAGAAAGGTCGATGGGGGAGTGAGTCGATGTTAGACTCAGATGTTCTGGAACGGAGAGGAGATGGGCTTAAGATTCCATCCAAAGGAGTCGACGTTAGACTTCGTGTTCACTTTGAATGAAGTTATTGGTTTGCATTGATTTTTAACCATATATGCAGCATTCGAAAGTGAAGCATGTTGATAAGTAGTCGAGATGGGCTTAAGATGCCATCCAAGGCAACCGAGTCGACGCTAGACTCAGTAGTTGCTGATAATAAGGAATCGTAATAACTCTTCATGTTGATTACTCGAGGAGATTGTAGTTGGCAAAATGTGGATAGCTTCCTGTTGTGCATCGGTGTTTGATCCATTGCTCGTTATCGGAGGATAAGAGGTGGTCTTTCGATAGTTTTCCGTCGGTTCGGGCTTAATCTCGACCGCCATCGGAGGACAACCAAGGGCGGTCTTTCGATAGTTTTCCGCCGGTTCGGGCTTAATCTGGACCAATCATCGGAGGACAACCAAGGGCGGTCTTTCAGATAGTTTTCCCGCCGGTTCGGGCTTAATCTGGACCAATTTGCGTCAAGTGATCACACTGCTTTGGAGAAAACAAGAGAAACTTTGATAGAATATTCGTTAGTTTTATGCAAAGTATGATGCATGACAGTGTATATGAATGACATATGCATGAATTATGACTTTATGAGAAATGTATGAATGTTGATGTTGTGATATTTCAAAACATATCCATCTTGAAGAAGATGCGACTGTTTTGCTTGAAGATTTCTGACTCCTGCTTGGGGAATTGAGTAGGTGAGAACCCCGCTTTTGAAGGAGAAGAAAGATATCCTGGATTCCTCCGATGCACTATCTGACCAAGTCTTGGGCCTAGATATTGTTGAGGAAGGTAGAGATTTGAGAAGCTCGTTGTTGGAGATCTCATAGACCCTGTTGAGGAGAATCTGGAAGGTGATCTGTTGGGGACCTTGTATGTAGATCCTGCTGAGGAAATTTAAGAGGCGCTCTACTGGGGATTCTGAGTGTAGATCTCGCTGGAGAGCATTTGATAGTTGCGGAGACCGGGCTAGAAGAGTCTGGAGTCCGTTGTAATCTCTGGCTGGGGAATAAAAGGTGTATGTTTCCTCCGATGCACTATCTGACCAAGTCTTGTGTCTGGATACCGCTGTTGGGAGAAGGGGGAGGGTTGAGAAATATCTGCTGGGGATGAAGTGTTACTGCTTGGAGACCGATGTAACGTTGTTCGGTGAGTGGAATCACCGCTTGTGGATTAACGATACTCCATTGGGAAGGTGTGTTGTGAGTGACACCTTTATGCTCTGGGAACTACTTGGTGACTTTCGCCGTCATCCCAATTCCGAACTCGTAAGTACCTTTGCATGTTCACTTTTCGTATGTTTGCAAAGAGATTTTTACCGTCGAGTGATAATCATTCAAAGCAAACGTTGGACTTATTGCAACCGACAACGTGAAAATTGTAAAGAGAAAGAACTTGTATTTATTTGAAATGTGGCGATGGCCAAGTAGTTTTGTACACAAGAAAGGTAAAAGTTATGCGGAAACAATCTCGTTAAGTTCCAACTATGCTAGTACTCATACATTTCACTATCTCATCTCCTTGCATGAGAAAGTGAGTGAATTGATCTTCGCCATTTGAATCTTGAATGCTTGATAGTAGTGAAGGTGTGATCCGGAAGAGACATAGTCGACGCTTAAGTCCCTAACTTTTGCCTAGACCGCCTTTCGGTTTTCGCCACCGGATACCTTTTTGCCCAAGCCGCTTTTCGTGTTTTCGACTTGCGGGTGTACATGTTTTGTATATATCCTTTATTTTTCCCGAACCTTTTGGTTCGCCAGATGCCCTTATTTTTGCCTAGGTTCGCCGACCTAGCGGGTCTCTTTATCGTAGTATTTTTGACTATGTCTGCGTTCACGTGGTGTGGGAAGTCTTCACCATCCATGGTGCTAAGTATCATAGCTCCGCGAAAATACTATCTTGACTACAAATGGTCCCTCATGGGTGGGAGTCCATTTGCCCTCGATCACCTTGTGGAAGAATGATGCGCTTGACTACTAGATCACCGACTTGGTAGACTCGGTGCTTGACCTTCTTATTAAATGCTCGATCATTCGCTTCGATAAATCCATGGCGGATGGACGCGAGTCGCTTCTCATCGATCAAGTTAATCTGGTCAAGGCAATCTGACCCAATCGCTTCGCCTAACTCGCCTCCGGAGGACTCGTTGAGGGTATCCGAACCTCGATGGGTAAGACAGCCCATACCATATACAAGAGAGAAGGGTTGCCCTTGATGTTCGCCAGAGCGATAACCATGAAGAGCAAATGGTAACATCTCATGCCAATATTTGTAAGTCACATCATCTTCAGATAATCTTCTTAATGTTCTTGTTGGCGGCTTCCATCGCCATTCATCTTAGGCCGTATGGAGAAGAATTGTGATGCTTGATCTTGAGCTGCGTGCAGAGTTCGGTGATCATCTTATTGTTGAGGTTAGAGTCGTTATCTGTGATAATCCTTTCGGGAGTGCCATACCGACAGATGAGATTATGCTTGATGAATCGAGCCACAACATTCTTGGTAACAGATGCATACGAGGCTGCTTCTACCCACTTGGTGAAATAATCTATTGCCACAAGGATGAAACGATGTCCATTGGAAGCTGTGGGCTTAATTTCTCCAATCATGTCGATGCCCCACATTGCAAAAGGCCAAGGAGAAGTTAAAGCGTTCAGAGGTACTGGAGGTACGTGTACTTTGTCTGCATAAATCTGGCATTTGTGACAAGATCGAGCGAAGCGTGACAATCGCCTTCCATGGTGGACCAATAGTAACCTGCTCTCAAAATCTTCTTAGCCATGGTGTGTCCACCGGAGTGGGTACCAAATTCGCCTTCGTAACTCCTCCATGATACGCATTGCTGTTTTCTGGTCTACACATCGGAGTAAACACAAGTCGTGGTTGCGCTTGTATAAGATGCCGTTGCTGAGAAAGAATTTGGAAGCAAATCTTCTCATGAACTTCTTATCATTAACAGATGCCCCTGCGGGATATTCCTGAGTCTCAAGATACCTCTTCACGTCATAGTACCAAGGTTTCTCTTCTGCGTCAAGCTCACAACAATACGTTGGTTCGTCGAATTTCTCAATGATGATCTGGGGAGCCTCGTTGTCCCATCTAACCTTGAACATAGACGACATAGTAGCCAATGCGTCTGCCAATTGATTCTCTTCTCGTGGAATATGATTGAAAGTGATCTCTTCAAAGGGAATCAAACTCGAACATGCTCGATATGGAATGAGATTCGGATGCTTCAGATCCCACTCGCCTTAATCGGTGATCACTAAAGCGAGTCTCCATACACTTGTAAGAACTTGATTCTTAAGTCAATAGCTTTAAGACCCATGATGCACGCTCAGATTCGGCCATATTGTTAGTGCAACTAAAACATAATCTGGCGGTGAAAGGCGATGTCCGCTGCAGGGATGTAATGATGGCGCCAATGCCATTGCCAAGCGCTTTGAGGCTCCATCAAAGACCATAGTCCATCGGGATCCTTGTTCGGGTCCTTCGTCCGGTCTAGTTCTTCACAATCAGAATTAGTAAAACATCTTCATCTCGAAATTGAATCGCATAGATCGATAGTCATCTACGGCTTGATGAGCCAAATGATCGGCTACCACACTTCCTTTGATCGCTCGAGAAGTGTACGATGTCATATTCGGTCAAGATCATTTGCCATCTTGCTATTCTTCCGAGAGAGGTTTCTCAAAGATGTATTTTATCGGATCCATCTTAGAAATCAACAAGGTAGTGTGAGTCAAGATATACGCCTTAGTCGGCGAGCAGCCCAAGCCAAAGCGTTGCAAGTTTTCTCGAGCTGCGAGTATCTTGTTTCACCGTAAACTTTTGCTAAGGTAGTATATTGCATGCTCTTTTCGACTGACTCCATGTTGCCCCAACACACACCCCATTGAGTTCTCTAACACCGCAAGTACATGATAAGAGGTCTTCCTTGGGCGGCATCGGGATGGGAGGATTCTGTAGGTACTCCTTGATTTTGTCAAAGCGATCCGCAATCGCTGCTCCATTCTACTACTTGATCTTTCTTTAGTAACTTGAAGATTGGCTCACAAGTAGCTAGGTGTGCAATGAATCGCAATGTAGTTTAATCGCCCAAGAAACCTCGACCTCCTTCTCTCGTATGGGGAGTCATCTCTTGAATAGCTTTAACCTTCGCAGGGTCAACCTCAATACCTCTTCCACTGACAACAAACCCTAGGAGTTTTCCGGATCTAACTCCAAAAGTGCACTTGTTAGGATTAAGTCTCAGTCTGTACTTCTTCAATCTGTCAAATAGTTTCTGCAAATGATCAAGATGCTCTTCTTCAGTCTGTGATCGAGCTATCATGTCGTCGACGTAGACCTCTATCTCGTGATGAATCATGTCGTGAAACAATGTCACCATAGCACGCTGATAAGTGGCACCCGCGTTCTTCAGTCCGAACGGCATAACCTTGTAGCAGAAAGTGCCCCACTGTGTAACAAAAGTAGTCTTTCCATGTCTTCAGGAGCCATTTTGATCTGATTGTAACCGGAGAAACCATCCATGAAGGAGAAAACCTTATGCTGAGCGGTGTTGTCAACCAGAACATCAATATGAGGAAGTGGGAAATCATATTTCGGACTTGCTTTGTTCAGATCTCTGTAATCCACACACATTCGTACTTTACCATCTTTCTTGGGCACGGCACCACATTAGCAACCCACTGGATAAGAAGTAACTAAGAAACCCGCATTGAACGCTTCATAACCTCGACTTTGATTTTCTCCGACATCTCGGGCATACGACGAACCTTCTGCTTTTTCGAGAAAACCTCTTTATCGGCAATCTGTACCACAATATCAATGTCTAAACCCAGATGTCTTCGTATGACCAAGAAAACCTCAATGTAGTCTCGTATCATCCGAATCAACCTTTCTTAACACCGTTCTCAAGACCCGCCTATCTTGATCTCTTTTCTGCTTCGTCTGCACTCCAAATTCACAACCTCAACTTGCTCTTCGTGTGGTCAGATAACTCGCTCTTCTTCTTGCCCGCAAGTTCTCCGGCACTTCACAATCTTCCTCACTTTCGTCTTCGGCTTGGTAGATCGGATTATCGAAGTCATATTTAGCACTAGCATGGCTGTTATTAACGAGATTCAGAGTGATTCTGCAGTGTATCACGTGGGTGTGTGTAAGAAACACATAGCTTTTTGAAGGGGTGATAAAGTAAAAGAAAGAAAACAAACAATTGAATGCAAAAGTCCAACGATTTATTAAATGAAAATACGCAATCAACAGATAATAACCCTCGCAAACGAGCCATGATGCCCCGGGTAAGGCACTAGGCTTTCAAAGTTTATTGTTCAAAACATAAAGAGATACGAAAAGCAAAACAAAACAAGAGCAATTACTCCTGACTAAAGGAGATTGGTATGACGTCTTCAGTCTTCCAATTGCTGAGCCCATGATCTCGAGTTGGGAAGATCCACTTCGATGTCGAAGTCGCCGCCGCCGTCTTCTATAGCATGGATTCCACTGGCTGATGCGGAAGGAAGTTGGCGGCACATTCGCGGCATATCATCTTGACCTTGATGGTGAAGCCTAAACCATTGTCGATTTGAAAGGAAGATCGGGGCCGTCCCCAAATAGAACTACCTTCTTCAATGCGCTTGAGCATCTTTCGGTGAGGCCATCCTAGGCGGAGCTTGTGTAACTTCAGAGGACGGAGAGTCAGGCATGACTGGGTATTGTTTCAAAAGCTTGACAGGGAGTCTCGAAGAATTCACCTTCCATCTCGAGATATCGGAATGACTGTAGATGACTGACCATATACTCCTCTTCACCACATACTGTAACAACCTTCACCTTCACTGGGTACTTCAGCTTCTGATGTAAGGTAGAGGTAACAGGACCTGCCACATGTATCCAAGGGCGTCCGAGTAGGCAAGAGTAAGCTGGACGGATGTCCATGACAAAGAAAGTGGAATCAAAAGTCTGGGAACCGACTTTAACAGGCAAAGTGAGCTCTCCAAGTACTGTTCGCTTAGAACCATCAAAAGCTCTCACAATAATGTCACTGGGTCTCAGAACCAACCCTTCGACATCGAGTCGATCAAAAGCAGTCTTCGGAAGGATATTCAAAGCAGAACCGGTATCCACCAAAACATGAGATAGTGTAGTGCCCTTGCATTCAACAGAGATGTGCAAGGCTTTGTTATGTTTCTTTCCGGAAGGAGTTAAATCAGCATCAGAGAAGCCTAGGCCGTTGTTGGCAGCCAGGCTAGCAATACACACTTCAAACTGGTCAGTAGTAGTGTCTTGCGGTACATGAGCGTTCTTCAAAAACTTTACCAAGGCATTAGCATGAGCCTCGGAGCACAAGAGCAAAGCGAGCATGGATATCTTGGACGGAGTCTGTCCTAACTGTTCCACAACATTGTAATCACTCTTCTTGATGATCTTCTAATTTCCTCCATTTCTTGTTTGGAGGTGTCTTCGAACTTCCTTTGGTACTTCGGTTGAGCAGTGATGAGTCACCGGTTCTTTCCTCTAGCCGGGATATTGGTGGAGTAGACGGAATGCGAGTGGAGTCGCAGTGACTTTTGGAGGAGAGATCTCGAGAGAATACCCTTCCGGTTCTCGTCACCTTCGGATCCGTGATGTTGTCAATGTCGTGAATGGTAGCTTCAATCAGTAAGATCTTCAATGGTCGAGGGTCTTGCTTGACGCCATGATAGTAAACCTCGATCCATAATTCCAAGGGATAGCCTTGTCGAGGAATATGGAACCGGTCTTGAGAAGTGATAATGAGAGGTGCCACTCTAGGCATAGAATCGCATAGGAAATTCTTATTGTGTTAACATCAAGATAGTCTTCGGAAATCGTCACCCCATCCGGTCGCCTTAACATCTTCAATAGGAATCTTATAACTATCGTGATGTGTACTTTACCATGTAATCATACTTTCCACTTGGCTGCCCCAAGGTATCCCACATTGATGGTTCGCATTGTCAATCTTCAACCTAGACATTTCTTCACACAGCACGGTGGTTTTAAATAGTATCTCACGGTTTTCCATCATGCACCGAACACGCCTTCTCAACCAAGCACAACCATCAAAGCGATGGGCACCAACGATAATCTGGGCATCCCGGATTGACACCGCTTGCAACAAATTCTTCTTAACATCGAGGGATGGTTAAGTCATCTATGTTGAAAACATAAGTATCATCACCAACAAGATTGGAACTCTTGTCATGGTTAGGCATAGGCGCTTGATCACATTCGAGTCTCAACAGGAGGATCAAACTCAATCGCTTAGCTTCAATCATATCTTGAATCTTGTTCTTCGAGCCCAACAATTGTCGTGTCGTGCCTGGCTATTGGAATGGTAAGCACACTTAGCATTAGGATTGTACTTGAGAGGAAGTGTTGACATTCGAGGAGGATCCCTCAAGGTAATCACTGATTCAACATGTGTTGCAAGGCTTGCGACAAAGGCATGTTGATCTTCGTACACCGCCTCGGGCGCGCTCGCACGTCGTTGTCTCGCTGAGGTTGTGCCGATGTAGGATTGAGATCACAACCGCCCCAGATTGAGCGGTCGGTCTTGGCTCGCTTTTCGACCATACACAAAGATTGGCTTCTTTCTTAGCACCAAAAGATTTCTTCGCAGCTTGAAGATGTCTCTATTTGAATCTTTCCACTCTTGATACCACTTCCGCTCGTCAATATCACCTTGGTGAATCCGTCAAGAGTTTCCAATCGATGATTGAAGAATGGGCCGGTCGTTGTCCCCATAAACATATCAACCAACTCCCTATTGGACAAGGGTGGTTGAACTCACCGCTAGATCCCTCCACTTCGAGCATACTCTTGAACTTCTCACACGACCCATAGACATGCTTTGTAGTTGCATGAGTGGGTGTCAATTCAAAGATTGTACTCATATCGTCTCAGAAAGCATCACCAAATCACCCAAGTACGGATACGGTCATTCTCTAGTCGATAGTACCATTCCAATTGGGTTCCGACAAACTCTCTTGAAAATAGTGCATCCACAACTTTCTCATCATGTGGGATTGATCTTCCGGACATAGGACTTCAAATGCAGCTTTGGGCAAGACATGCCATCATACTTAGCAAAAGTAGGAACTTTGAACTTGGGAGGAATCACAACACTGTGGACAAGACTTAGATCATCAAAATTCAGCCCGACATCTTCGTGTTTTCCACAAGATTCGACGATCTTCAAGTTGCTTGTACTTGTCATCTTCATTAGAGTATTGGCCATCATCATAGTTCTTTCTCAAGCTCAGCCGACCGCCTTCACCATCACCCTTGTTACTTTCCAAGATGGACACTTCCTTCAGAGAGCTCAATACGGCCGACCACCTTAGGACCACCTTTGAAGGCCCCGCCCATGTTGAGGAGACCAACAACCTTCTTCTTGTTGATGAGCTTCTTCAAATCTTCTTGGCCTTGGACCAAGTCGGTGAACATCTGTTGAACCGAGCATTCGAGCTTGAAGATCTTTGATACTGCTCAAGAGCCATTTCGCTAAAATAAATAGCGAGCAAATGAGAAAACCAATCTCCAATGTACCTGTAATGCAATGTTATGCTATGCTATGCAATGTTTATGCGAATCCAATGCAATGTTTTCAAGGACCTTAGAGATTTAAATTTGTTAAACAAGCAAGGAACAAACATTTATTAGTACTCTTCTTATCATTCTTTTTCTTTTTAAGTACAAGAGATAGTTCAAAACAATAAAATAAAACATAAACATCCTAAAGCTCTAAGTCTCCCATGGGCGCTTCCTCTTGGTGCCAATGTAAGCGTTGATGTTTCGCTCCTCGTGAAGTAGCTTGGTCAACTCTAGCACTTTCTTCTCGCTATGTAACACCGAGCTTCAAAGGTATCCTCTCTTTAAGTGAATCCAGATCTCTTCAAGTCTTCAAAATCGGAGGCATGTCGATGGAGAACAAAGATAGGTACGCCACCTATAGCAAAGTTCCATAATTACGGTAAACAAAGTGAATGGCATCATGAGGTTTTGAGCTCGAGCTCTCACCCATTTGAGGTAAGGTTCCCAAGGAATGGAGTTCGGTGCCCCAAAGTCTTGGTATCGCCTTCTTTACCATGCCCCAAGCATGTATGAACCTTCGTCGGTAATTCGAGATCATGGTTGTAGTCGAACACAACATCTTGAGAAGCATATCATGTGGACCATCTCTTCGGCAAAACCAAACCGACGTAGAGCTAAGGAAGGGTTGTAAGTAATACCTCCCTTATACCAAGTAGTGGTACATTAGGAATTCTCCACAACGCCAATGAATGTGAAGTCCTTTTGAGAAAAAAGACTCCAACGGATATCTGAATGGGAGAGTGACATTAGCCTTTGAGACCATCTCAACCTTTGTTCGTTCTTCAAAACTGATGGAGGAAGGTGCAAAATAAACCACCTGGAAAGTAACGGTACACAACACATGAGAGTTCCTTGTCGCTTAGTAGTACGAGTGTGGAGAGAATGTAGGATGTCTCCAAGTAAAGTAGGCACTGGATTGCGGGTAAGAAATAATTTGATGGCATTGATATCGATGAACTGATCCGAGTTAGGAAATAGAACCAAACCATAAATTAGCAAGGCCACAATATTTTCAAATGCATGGAAACTCATAACTTTGAGGAATTCTCGGGCTTTCTTAATTAGAAACTTGGAAAGTAAACCCTTAACTCCGCTTCTTGTTTCCTAATTGGCTTCGATATCTGAACGCTTAAGATGTAAGGTCGATGCAATGTTTCATTTTAGGAACCTTTTCTAGACCGTGAATGGCATTTGGTCAAGAATAGGTACCCAAGTAGCTTAGAGAACTCTTCCAAGGTAGGAACCAACCGATAATTGGGAAATGTGAAGCAATGGTGTTTGGATCAAAGAACCGAATAGACATGCATCATATCTTCTTCAAACCGAGATAACCAAATCAAGTAGATAACCATGTCTTTTGACGAACGAGCATGGTCGGGAATTTCTGAAACCAATTCTTTGAGTTGAGAAGGGATACCCATGAAGTTGATTCGGATAGTCTTTCTAGAAGCCATAATCCCTACAAAACAGAGCAAAGATAAATCCCTAGGTCCTTGAAATAGTTAGAAATGATATGCAATGCGGATGATGTCATGATGTCATGTTTAGCACACACAAACAATTCACACAATGAGCCTAGGGTTAAGGCTTGCATGAGGTATAGGTGATTACCCCAAAAGTTTGAGTTGGTTCATCCCGTCCTATAATAGTAACCGGTTCTAGGAATCTCATATCATAGATCTTTCTCAGAGCTTATTTCAACACGACGCCAAGTGGTCGATCGAAAATGTCCCAAAAGTCTAATCTCAATGAGCGTAGCATCGAGTATCAACCAACCTCGGTCTACACCAAAGCCGCCATCTCACTACCTTCTAATGGCCAAGATGGGTCAATTAAGGTTCTAAAAGTTTAGTTAGCGCTGATGACACCACGCAAGCCAAATACTATCTTCAACTTGGGAATGAAGAGTATCGACAACCAAAGTGTCACGCTAACGTAGCCATCATGTTGACCGCCAGTTATACGCCCAGCGGTCGCGATGATCTAATGCCACTTACCTAAAAGGAAACCCGATCCGGTGTAGGATCCCCAACAATATAATACCCAAGCAACCCTTAAAGATAAAGCATACAAGTCAAACAAAATGCAATAAAAGTTATCTAGAAATCCCTAAGGCAATTCTCTTTGGGTGTTCCTCAACAGAGTCGCCGCCAGTAATACGTGAACTCGACTTTGTAGGATTTTGTATCCAAATGTGCGGATAGCAAGAGTCGCCACCGACTTTTATTTTTATCCAAAGGGAAGGTAAAAGTAAAAGACCTTCGTTAGATTCTCGAGTTCGGAGAATGGTTATGAAAAGGGAAGGTATTAGCACCCTTTTCATCCGTAGTTATCTACGGCTCTTAGTTGCTCTAGATCACTTTTTAAAATTGCTTTCGTGTGTTGACAAAGATGTTTTGAAAAAGGCATTTCGCTTTGACTTTGTAATGACTCATGTAGGAGTGTATACAAAGTGTTCGGAAATGTTTTGTTTTGAAAAGAATTTGAACTTTGAAAAGAGTGTGTGTGAAAAGCATTTGATAGAGAGAGCAACTAAAAGACTTATTTACCCACAATTGGTCGCTTTGTTGTACTTCTACATTCCTTTAGAATAGCGCTAGCCATACCATTAGTTGGTAGGTAGCTCCATTCGCTGGATGTAAGCGGGCATTCGAAGGGACATCGGATGGTCATAGAAGGCAACTTGTAGGAAGTATCCTAGCACATTCAAGGGACTATCATCATTTTCCTAGGCGACAATCGAGGGTCAAGATCATGTATTCGGAGGCGACATCGTGGGTCTTATGATCTTGTATCAAAGGACTATGATGATTTGTTTGGAAGGCAACGGTGCTAGAATACCTCTACGCTCGAGGGACATGACCATTTTGAAATCGAAAGGCATCGAGAGAATTACCCTAAGAGGTGCGTGTGATAGAAGTGTGTTGAATTCAGAATATATTATCTTGAAGATTATTGTGAGCTATGTCCAATTATTATCTTGCCATACACGCCTAATTACTAGCAATTGATAAGGGTGCGGAAAGTAAAATGCGGAATGTAAAGTGGAAAGGTGGAAAGTAAAACCTACGCTATTACAAGGCTTTGGGGCAGATACATAATCTAAAATGCGGAAAATAAAATCCTAAATTAAACTATTACATCCCATAAACAGTTACATTATTGGAAAAATAAAATGACAAAATAACAAAGAGAAAATCGTCTGAATCGGATCGACCTGTACAAAAGGAAGAAATCGGAAAATGCAATATGAATCGAATAAGAGAAAAAAATGTTAGAAAAATGCAAATTTTAATATGAGAAAATTATTATATGCTGGAAATAAGATAAATAAGCTAAGATAATTTTTTGGGATTTTTTAGATGCATTTTAGTAATTAAAAACTAATTTACAATGATTTAAATGCTAAAATATAAATAAAAATAAATATGCATGCAAAAAGATATTTTTAAATTTATTAAATTAAATAAAGGTTTTCAGAATATAAATGTGAAAATAAAATATTTTTTGGTTATTTTTTAATGCAGAAATAAAAATGTGAAATTAATTAAAATAATGCAAGAATATTAAATAAATTAGAAAATATGAAAATAATTAGAAAATATGAGTTTGTGAAAAAGAAAAGTGAAACCGGTGTAAGTGGGGATCGAACCCATGACCCTGGAGAGAATCTACCAACAGCGAATGCTTTTACCACTACGCCAGCTTGCATGTTGTGTTATGATTTGAAAACGTGGGATCATGGATGAACACGCGTCGCTGTCTGGATGAGTCAATGCACGATCAGCATGGTGGGGTCCTCGCTGGATGGATGAATGAATCAGAGAGCTTGAAAAGGCCACGCACGCCCACGCCGGAGTCAGCCAGCTCAACGACGCCGGAGCCCTAGCTCCGGTCGTCTTCTCCGGCGACGATGATCTTAAAACCTGCAAAATACGAAATTTAAAAGAGAAGGAAGGACCTTGTCCCCCTAAACCGAACCTCCTGAATCCATTGGTGACCTTAGTTTTGGCTAAAAACAACTGTATGAACCGGTTCGAATCAAACAGTCCGAAACAACCTAACCATGGTGATTTGTGATTTCTACGTGAAACCTCACATGTAAAGCGTCAAATACGTTCTAATGGACACCCTGAATTCAAACAAACAAGCAAAAACGGTTAATGATGCATGGATTATGAAAATCGAAAATCAAACAAATACCAAATCGGAGCTTGATAGATGTCACGTTCTGGGCAGTTGTAGGCTTGAGTAAGGATTGGTTTCGAATCCTGGGAACCTCTGGGAGATGTTTGGAGGGCTGGATTGTCGTGAAACCTGCTGGAAATTGAGATTCGAATTTTCAAGAATGTATGAAAATTTTGCAAGAGTTTTGGGTAGTTTTTAGGTTAGGGTTCCGTGTCCTGGTTTGTACACAATGCTGGCAATTTATAGAAGAGATTTGGATGGCAAAAGAGTGAAAAAAAGATTGCTCCATCAATGTGCAAATATTTTCTTTGAAAATAAAATCAAATCTTGACAAAAAATATGATTTTCTCATCAATGCCATGGCTTGCACGAATTTGGTAAGTGTATTGGGCTTTCTTGGACATTAAGAAAGATATAAATCCAACTTAATTGAAGAAATAACCTAATTTTCATATTTTACATAATTTATTTTTGAATTAAATGTTGTAAAATTCAAATATAAATCACAAAAATAGAAAATTACCAATGTCAAGCATTTATAGGTCAAGAATATTGTCATGAACAAGTTTGGATCAAAAGATTATAGGCCCATTTGGAAAATTTTGCAATTTGACCAAATGTCCTTTTGTGCAATCGTCAAAATTGCCCAACTTCTGAATGGTGTATCTTGCTCACTTTTCCACATTTTTGAGTGTTCTTGGACTTTTTGGAAAGCTCTAAGAGTCCTCTAAACAATGTCTTTGGTTTCATCTCAATTGGAGTTACCATGCTCAATATATCTTCAAATCAAAAAGTTGACCTTTTGTTGACTTTGAAAATGACCAGAATGTTTTGAGCTATACCTCTCAAATGAAGCATTTTTGACATTCTTGTGAGACATGAAGTTGTAGAGAATTGAATTTCCTTCAAAATGAGCTTTGGTGGAAAATTTTTGAGAAAGTATGAGAAAGTTATGATCACCAAAGTTCGCTTGACTTTTCACCTAGAAACCCTAATTTAGAAAGTTTGACTTTGAGCAAATCTTGAGTTTTCTTGATGAATCATGATCAACCCTTGATCAAATGATGAATGTAACTTCAAAATGAGGATGTTGACCAAAAATATGAAGTTTGACTGTATGTTGACCACTTGACTTTTGTCCAATACAACCGATTTTCAACCATCTGAGCAATTGTCTGAGGAAACTTGACTTGTGAAGCTTGAAACTTGACATGGAGAATCTTTGAAACATATGAGGAAGCATGAAGACCATTGGAGATGTTGGAAATCCATCTTGACTTGGGAGATACCAAACCCTAGTTTGGGTTGATTGTCTAGGAGAGAGTTTGTCTGATCAACTCTTGAGGAATCCTTGAGTAGGGGTGTATGAAATCCCTTGAATAGATGGAAGGCAAATTTTGGGGTATGACACACATCCCCACAGAGTCATTTTCACAAAAGTATATTCCCACAAGAATAATCTCTATGATCCCCACAGAGCCATCGCTCCCCTGACAGAGACAGATTTCCCAACAAGACTATTACTCTATCATCTCCTTTCAGCAGTGTCCAACACTTTTACTCATCACGTTAGTCCCCGAGCAGTGATCATATACATTGTCATGTCAGTCCCCGAGTAGTGATCATATACATTGTCACATCAGTCCCCGAGCAGTGATCCTATCGACATTCATCATATCCCCGAGAAGTGATCATACCAACATAATCACATTAGTCCCCGAGCAGTGATCCTATCAATGTTCATCATGTTAGTCCTCGAGAAGTGATCATATCAACATCATAACGTTAGTCCCTGGGCAGTGATCTTCTACATTGTCACTAAGAAGTGATCCTATCAACATTCATCATGTTAGTCCCCAAGTAGTGATCCTATCAACATCATCACGTTAGTCCCTAAGCAGTGATCATCTACATCATCACATTAGTCCCCGAGCAGTGATGATCTACATTGTCACATGAGTCCCCGCGTAGTGATTATCTAAACTCTCAATTCATCATGTTAGTCCCCAAGTAGTGATCATCTACATTGTCACGATACTCCCCACACAATGAACGTCAACTTTGTTACATTGTTCCTCGAGCAGTAACAAATCATCAATCGACTTATTATGTCAGTCTCCGAGCAGTAATATGTTATACAAGATCACATCATCCCCAACAAGATTCGTACACGAGATGTTCATCCTCAACTGAACATCTCTCAAAGATTATCATTCCCCAACAGCATCAATATCCAGACCTGACACTTGGTCAGATAGTGCATTGGAGGAATCGACATCTCTTTTATCCTCAGTCAGGATCCTCATCCCCAAGCAGAAATCAAAGATCCCCGACAGAATATTCGCATCTTCTTTAAGATGGATATGTTTTGAAATACACAACATCTACATTCATACATCATTCATAAAAAAATCATAACATATGCATATATCATATACTCGCATTCATTATAATCTGCATAGAATTAACCACATCCTTTCAAGTTAAATTTCCCCAACAGGTGAAAGTTATTTTCCATGCAGAAGGTCAAATATTAATACCCGAAACAAGACGAGAAAACTATTTGAACGACCAAACAAGTTTATCAACAAACAACAGGATACAGATTAATACCCGAAACAAGACGGGAAAGCTATATACATTCTGACGAGTACTCATTTCAGATACAGCCAAGACGAAGGTTTATTCTAGCTCTCTCTTACTCCATATGGCATCTTTAAGCCCGTCTCCGACTACACGTTGTTATCTCTCCACATGCAGAATGCTACATATATGGTTACAAATCAATGCATACTAGCAATCTCATTCAAAGAGGAATATAGAGTCTAACATACGACTCACTCCCCAGCATCAGCTTCTTCAAATGGCATCTATAAGCCCATTCCAATGCATCTTCAAATGACAATCTCATTCCATGTACTAGCGAGTGCAAATTTTTAGGTGTACTCGAGTGTTCAATCATCTTCTACCTTCAGGTCACAAAAGGCAAGCATACCAATCTAACCCTTCAGGTACAAGAAGATTGAATAGGGGAAACTATTATACCCCAAAATTTTCCCTCTAATTTCCCAAGTCAACCCACATCTCTATACTCAAGAACTTCTCAAGGGTTGACCAGATGAACCCTCTCCTAAGCAATCAACCCACAACTAGGGTTTTGATTCTCTCAAATAAAAAATGAGTTCTAATGCCTCAAGTGGTCATAATACCTCCTCATATGTCTCAAGGTATCACCATGTCAACTTTCAAGCCTCATAGCTCAAGTTTGCTCAGTCAATTGCCCAGATGGTTGAAAATCAGTTGTATTGGACAAAACGTCAATTGTGGTCAACATACAATCAAACTCCATCATTTTTGGTCAACATCAAGATTTTGGAATCACATTCATCATTTGATCAAGGGTTGATCATAATTCATAAAGAAAACTCAAGATTTGATCAAAAGTCAAAGTTTCCAAATTAGAGTTTTTGGACAAAACGTCAACAAAACTTTGACCAGGCATAACTTTCACATACTTTATCAAAAAAATTTCCACCAAAGCTCATTTTGAAGTGAATTCAATTCTCTACAACTTCATGTCTCACAAGCTTTGGCCAAAAATGCTTCATTTGGAAGTTATGGATCAAGAAATTATAGGCCCTTCTAAAAGTCAACAAAAAGTCATCTTTTTGCAAAGAAGTGTACATGAACATGTAAACTTCAATGAAGATGAAACCAAAAAGAGTGTTTAGAGGACACCTCTAGATTTCTAAAATGTCCAAGAACACTTCAAAATGTTGATAATTGAGCAAGATACAAGTTGTGCAAGTTTGGCATTTTTAAAGAAGTGCATGATGAGAAATACTAAGGAAATTCAAATTTTTTCAAATAGGCCTATATTTCTTTAATTCAAACTTTTTTTTAATATTGCCAAGGACTTCTAAAGCCCATTTGCACACCATGCTTGCAATTATTTTATTTATTTTTTATTAATTCAATTTAATTTAAATTTAATTAAAATAAAATGCAAAAAATCAAATCAATAAGTGCAAGGCTTATTTTTTAGCATTCTTGAGATCCAAGTTACTCATCTATAGCTGTCAATTTCGAAATATATTGATTGGCATGTGATTGGAGCAAATTTGGAAGTTTTTGATGCAAATTGGAAAGATTAAAGAATCAAATATTTTCTCATTGAATGCAACATATTCTTGACACAATTCTTGACCTAATTGAGTCTTCCATATAGTCACAAGGTTTCCAGACCCTAAAGGACGAATTTTTTGCAGCCAAGAACCCTAGACAACCTCAAAAAAACCATGGCATCCAAGCAACCTAGAAGTCAAGGTTTCATGCCAATTCAATCAATTCCAAGCATTCAAATAAATTCCTCATTGCTTCCTGAATCGATCCAGGCCATCACGAATCACCAACACCTCCAGAATCACGACATCAGTGATCACGGTTTGAACAAGCTTTCTCAAAATCGATTTCATACTGTCATACCCCAAAATTTTCCCTCCTACTTCTCAAGACATTTCATACATGCCCACTCAAAGACTTCACAAGGGTTGACCAGACAAACCCTCTCCTAGGCAATCAACCCAAACTAGGGTTTGGTTATCCTCAGATCAGGATGGACTTCCAACATCTCTAGTGATTATCATGCCTCACCATATGCTTCAAAGAATCTCCATGTCAAGTTTCAAGCCTTACAAGTCAAGTTTCCTCAGACAATTGCTCAGATGGTTGAAAATCAGTTGTATTGGACAAAAAGTCAACTGTGGTCAACATACAGTCAAACTTCATATTTTTTGGTCAACATCCTCATTTTGAAGTTACATTCATCATTTGATCAAGGGTTGATCATGATTCATCAAGAAAACTCAAGATTTGATCAAAAGTCAAACTTTCCAAATTAGGGTTTTCTAGGGAAAAGTCAACTAAACTTTGACTGAGCCTAACTTTCTCATACTTTATCAGAAATTTTTCCACCACCTCTCATTTTGAAGGAAATTCAATTCTCTACAACTTCATGTCTCACAAGAAAAGTCAGAAAATGCTTCATTTTGAAGATATGGATCAAAACATTACAGGTCCTTTTCAAAGTCAACAAAAAGTCAACTTTTTGTAAAGAGGTGTTATTGAGCATGGAAACTCCAATTGAGATGAAACAAAAGAGGTTGTTTAGAGGACATCTAGAGCTTTCTAAAAAGTTCAAGAACACTCAAAAATGTTAAAAATTGAGCAAAATACACCTTGCACAAGTTGGGCATTTTTGAAGAATTGCACAAAGGAAAATATTTGACAAAATCCAATTTTTTCCAAATGGGCCTATAATTTTATGATCCAAACTTGATCATAATATTATTCAAGACCTCTTGAAGCCTTGCCACGACCCTTTTCTTATTTTTTGATTTAGTTTTGAATTTAAAAGCATTTAATTCAAATTTAAATTAAATAAAATATGAAAACAAGGTGTAAAACAAGTTGGGTTGGATTGCTATCAAACTTGAGGACCAAGGAAGCCCACAATACATGCCAATTTCGTGCAAGATCATACAAGGAAGAGAAAATCAAATTTTGGAAAGATTTGATAAAAATTGAAGAGAAAATATTTTTGCATTCAAAGCCATATCTTTTTTCATTCTTTTTGCTCCAATCTCATGCATTATAAATACACAACACATCCACAAGACCAAAGGACAAAACCCTAGCCTCTTGAAGCAACCCTAATTCTCTCAAATTTTTCACAAAGTTGGAAATTTCGAAATCTTGCTTCCAGCCACTTTCAATCATTCCATTGTGTTCTTGAGGTAAGATTGAGTAAGTACACATCACTATCCATGGCCAAACACGCATGAATCGTGCATATCATGAAGCTCCGATTTGCATTCTTGTTGTTGTCGAATTTTTAATATTAGCATGTTTTAATTGAAACTAACCGGCGAGGCATGTGTGGCACAATGGCTTCATCTGATTCGCTCACACGTTACACCTGGGCCCCACGTCGTGACTGTGCTTTGAAAATTCAAAATATGACACGTTTATCCTTTTTAAACAATTGCTTGCAGATGCTAAACACCAAGACGCCTTGGCTCAGTTGGTAACGCGTGTGGGATTTCTCCAGGGGGTCCTGGGTTCGATCCTGACCTCCTCCCCTTATTTTTTACAATTCTGAAAACTAACATTTTTCTATTTTCTTTTTCTTCTTTTAATATTTTCATTCAATTTAATTTATTTTCAAATATTTTTCTCATGCATTTAAAAATCACCAAAAATATTTTCCTTTTGCATTTTAATCAGAAAAATACTTATTTAATTTTTGACATTAAAATTAATATTTTTGCATGCATATTTTAATTAATTGCTAATTAACCGTTAATTTGACTTTTAATTACTTTTAATTATCAAAATCGATCCAGAAAATTCCCAAAAAATTTCTATATCATCTAATCAGCATGACTAACCCAAAACATTTTTTTTCTCATCCAAAAATCTTGTTTTTACTAATATTTTTTCTCTTATGCGAACTTCTTACATTTTCTGATTATGTATCCGCTCACAGGTTGTAATGTTTCGGACTATTTTTCTCGCTTTTCTTTTCAATATTATGTAACTGCTCATGGGATGTAATAGTTTAATTAGGACTTTTACTTTCCGCACTCCTATTATGTAACTGCCCCAAAGCCATGTAATAGCGTAGGACTTTATTTTCCGCACTTTACTTTCCGCAATTTATTTTCCGCACCCTATAAACTGCTAGTAACTAGGCGTGTATGATAAAAACAACATAGATCACTTCTAATTGCAAGATAACATATCTGAATTCAACGCACTCTTTTCACACATGCACCCCTTAGGGTAATTCTCTCTCGTTGCCTTTCGAATAAATGGTCAAGTCCCTCGAATGTAGAGGTATTCTAGCACCGTTGCCTACAAATATATCATCATAGTCCCTTCGAATCAAAGATCACAGTCCCTCGACGTGGCCTACGAAAACATGATCTTGTCCCTCGATTGTTGCCTACGAAAAGTGATGATCGTCCATTCGAATGTGCTAGGATACTCCTACAAGTTGCCTTCTATGACCATCCGATGTCCCTTCAAATGTCCCTCTACATCCAACGAATAGGGTTACCTACCAACCAATGGTATGGATAGCGCTATTCTAAAGGAAAGTAAAACAACACGAAAACGACCATTCTGAGTAGGTAATAAGACTTTTAGTTGCTTGCTCTATCAAAATACTTTTCACACCTCACACTTTTGTCAAAGTTCAAACACTTTTCAAAACGAAACACTTCCGAACACTTTGTATACATTCCTACATGAATCATTACAAAGTCAAAGCGAAATGCTTTTTTCAAAACATTTTTGTCAAACACACAGAAAGCACTTTTAAAAATGAGCTAGAAGCAACTAAGTGCCCGTAGAAAACTACGGATGGAAAGGGGTGCTAATACCTTCCCTTTTCATAACCTTCTCCCTTACTCATAATCTAACGAAGGTCTTTTCCTGTTCTTTTCACCTTCCCTTAATTGGATAAAAGAAAATTCGGTGGCGACTCTTACTATCCGCAACATTTTGCGATAAAAAGCAAAACAAATTCTCAAAGTCAGTTCACCGTATTACACATACATACACTCATATTTAACATGTTTTGATTGCATATTTGTGTTCATATTGATGTTTCAAAGCTGTCTGTATGGTTTAATTCAAGTTTAAAAGCAGGAATCATAAGTTGCCATTGTTAGGGTTCGTGGTCTTGAATTGGGGTTTTCAAAAATAGACAAATTGGACCAAACTAAGGGCATGGTTGTGTTCAGAGGATCGACTCCAATCGATCCGTGGTTTCATAACAAATTTATATTGCATATTTTTTTGATTTTGAATTGTGCAGGGATATAGCTACCGACGTTGTCTGTAGGTAAAACCTTTACCAAAATATGGGTAATTTCCTTCCAAAATTCAAATCGGGGACGATGACCCCTTGGTGCGCAATCTGGTTTAATCCATTTTCAGAAATTAATTTTGTTTATATTGTTATTGTTTCATATTTCAAACAACATGTGCACTTGGCTCGGTTGACAGAGAGGCGTGCCTATGGGGTAGAGGGCCTAGGTTCGATCCCTGGCATCCTCACCTATTTTTTGGTTATTTTCCAAACTAACCATTTTCTCTTATTTTCTTTTTTTTTCAATATTTTTTTTTCAATTTAATTTTTCTTTAAATTTTTTTAAACTATCATAAAAATCACAAAATATTTTCCTTTTAGATTTAGGTTAATAAAACTTTTAATTAATTTTCGACATGAAAATAATTTATTTTTATCATGATTTAAATTATTTTTCATGATTAATTGTTAATTAACATTTAACCTATTTTTCTACACTAAAATCAATCCACAAAATTCCAAAAAAATGTTTTCTTTCTTGTAGTTAGGCTTACTAACCCTAAAAACAGTTTTACTAATTTCCAAAACATTTTCAATAACATTTTTCTTATTATTCTGATTATTTGTTTACTACTTCGTATTTAAATTCTAGAAATCGATGTATAGTCGCAAGGACATTTTTGTAATAGCGTATTTACTTTCCGCACTTTACTTCCTGCACTCTTTTATAAATTGTCTATAAACTATTTAGTTATATGCTAACTAGAGTTTGCATGGCAAGATAAAATCAATCTTAGACGACCCTAATTCAAGATTAATATATCTGAATCAAATACACTCTTTCACATATGCACCCCCTTAGGATATCCTCTCTTGTTGCCTTACGAATATAATGGTCATGTCCCTCAAACGTAGGGGTACCATTAGCAAAGACGCTTACGAATAATATCATCACAAAGATCATAGTCCCACGATGACCCTCGATGTTGCCTACAAATATATGATCTTGTCCCTTGGTTGTTGCCTACAGAAAGTGATGATCGTCCCAACAAATTTGCTAGGGTATCCCTACATGTTGCCTTCTATGAACATACGATGACCCTACGATTGTCCCTTCACATCCAACGGATAAAGTTACCTACCAACTAATGGTATGGATAGCCTTATTCTAAAGGAGAAGGAAAATAACAGGAAAACGACCAATCTGAGTAGGTAAATAAGACTCTATTGCTTGCTCCAATCAATCAAAATCACTTTTTACACCTCACACTTTTCAAAATATTTTTTTTCAAACACTTTGTATACATTCCAACGAGAATCACTACAAAGTTAAACATTTTCCAAACAAACATTTCCGATAACTTCATATACATTCCAACGAGAATCATTGCGAAGTCAAAGTGAAATGTCTTTCAAAATACTTTTCAAATCACACACACAGAATGCAAATTTTAAAAAGTGAGCTAAGCAACTAAGAGCCCGTAGATAACTACGGATGGAAAGGGTTCTAATACCTTCCCTTTTCATAATTGCCTCCCGTACTCAGAATCTAACGAAGGTCTTTTCATGTTCTTTTCACCTTCCATTTATTGGATAAAAGAAAAGTCAGTGGAGACTCTTGCTATCCGCAACATTTGCGATAAAACGCAAAACAAACAAGTCAGTTCTCCCACCATGTTATAATGGTCAGAAGAACCGTGACAAAGGTAATCACCATCCATCTGTGGGGGCAGTCCTGATCTCTAATCCCACACCAGTGCAACCTCAACAAGACAACGCGCGTAGGCAAAACGCGCTAAGAAGATAATTTACGAAGATCAAAATGTCATTGTCTCAAGCATTACAACACATGTTGAAAGCAGAGCTGATTACTTTGAGAGATCTGCCTCAGCATGTCAACACATCTTCTCCGAAGTATAATACCAATGCAAGGTGTACATACCACTCCAATAGCCCTGGGCACGACATAAAAATTGTTGGGCCCTAAAGAACAAGATCCAAGACATGATTAAAGCTCAGGAAATTGAATTCGACCCTCCTGCCAAAACCCCGAATATGATCAATGCACTAATTCCTAATCATGGCAAGAGTGCCAACGCCATTGATAATGACTCATATGTCTTTGCTATGAATGAGTTAACCACTCCCTTGATTACTATTAAGAAGAATATACTACAAGCCGACTTATTTCCAAGATGTTTTGACAACTACTGTTATTGCGCATCTGAAACCAATGGATGTGCCTGGTTGGAGAGAGGTGTTCAATGCCTGATGGACAACCGAGAAGTTCTATTCA
Organism: Vicia sativa; assembly: GCA_021764765.1. Classification (NCBI taxonomy): domain Eukaryota; kingdom Viridiplantae; phylum Streptophyta; class Magnoliopsida; order Fabales; family Fabaceae; genus Vicia; species Vicia sativa. The sequence goes on from CM038794.1 coordinate 38,992,177, forward strand.
TGAAAACTCCATCTATAGAGGGTTTGTGCGAAGATGATTCCAAAAACTTGAAAATCGAAGACGTAAGTGAAGCCATGCCAGAAGTTTGGGATACCTTGGGGCAGCCAAGTGGGATATTGGATTTCACGGTGAAATATACCACCCCTGAAAGCTCCAAGATTGCAATTGAAGATATCAAAGCAACCGGATGGGGAGATGATGACTATCCCGAAGAATATGTTAATTTGAACACAATAAGTATCACCTTTGCCGACCCTGCACCTAGAGTGGCACCTCTAATTATTACCTCGCCCAGACTAATCCCATATTCCTCTGACAAAGCTATACCTTGGAATTACGGAGCCAAAGTTTACTACCATGGCGTCAAGCAAGATCTATTAACCCTTGAAGATAATATAGTTTAAGCTACTATTCTTGTGTCCATAATATCACCGAATCAAGCAAAGTAACAGAACCGGAAGAGTGTTTTCTCTAGTTACTCTCCTCCAAAAGACATTGTTGCACCAGTCCATATTCCTGCTATTGAACCAACTTCCGAGGCTTGGGGAAAAGAAAAAGTGACTCAACCTACTTAGACAGAAACACCAAAGGAAGTTTCTGAAGATGCCTCCAAGCAAGAGATGGAGGAAATCTTGAAGATTATTAAGAAAAACAATTACAATGTTGTGGAGCAGTTGGGATAAATCCCATCCAAGATATCCATGCTAGAATTATTTATGTGATCCGAAGCTCATGCTAAAGCCTTGGTGAAGTTTCTAAAGAATGCTCACATACCGCAAGACACTTCTATTGAGAAATTTGAAAGTTGTATTGCTAGCCTGACCGGAGATAATGGCTTGGGCTTTTTTGATGCTAATTTGATTCGTTCCTGAAGAAAACACAACAAAGCCTTGCACATCTCTATAGAGTGTAAGGGCACTACGTTGTCTCATGTGTTGGTGGATATTGGCTCTACTCTGAATGTCCTATCGAAGAGTGCTCTCGATAGACTTGATATTAAAAAAGTGATCATGAAACCCAATGACATAATCGTAAGAGCTTTTATGGTTCGAAGAGAACAATACTTGGATAGCTCAACCTGCCGATCAAAGTAGGACCCCAGACTTTTGACTCTACTTTCTTTATAATGGATATTCGTCCAGCTTACTTTGCCTACTCGGACGCCCTTGGATACATAAGGAAGGAGCTGTTACCTTCACCTTACATCAAAAGTTGAAATACCCAGCAAAAGGGAAGATTATTATCATCTGCGCAGAAGAAGAATATATGGTAAGTCATCTGCAATCATTCTGATACATTGAAATGGAAGGCGAATTTATCGAGACTCCCTGTCAAACTTTAAAAGTAGTTTTACGAGTCATGCCTACCGACTCTCCTGTCACTCCTAAGATTACCAGAGTTCCACCGAAGATGGCCTCACTGAAGGACGCCAGAGCTGTAGTTGAAGAAGGAGGTTGCACCGTTTGGGGTCAGTTGCCCGAGTTTCCATTCAAATCTAACAAGACTGGTTTAGGCTTCACTTCCAAAGGTCAGAAAATGATATGCCACGAACGTGCTATTGGACCTCTGTTCTGCATCAACAAGAATGGAGTTCATGCTATAGAAGACGATGATGGTGACTTCGACATCAACAATTGGATCTTCCCAACTACCAACGATGGACTCAACAATTGGACGGGTAAGGATGTTATACCAATCTCATTTAGTTGGGAGTAATTGTTTTTCTATTTTATGCTTTTGTGCTTTTATGCTTTATAGTTTTAAACATTAAGACTTTAAGCCTAGTGCCTTGCCCGAGGCACATTGGCTCCTTTCTGAGGGTTGTTATTTTTCATTCGCATATTTTCATTCAACAAATCATTGGACTTTTGTATTCAAATATTATGCTCTTTGTCTTTATTTTACTTTATCACAGTTTCAAAAAAAGCCATGTGTTCTTACACACACCCACGTAATAAACTGCATATCCATATTCACTCTAGATCCCATCGATAATAACTCTTCTATTGTTAAATATAACTTTGATTATCTGACCTACCAAGCCGAAGAAGAAGGCGAGGAAGATCGTGAAGTGCCAGGAGAACTTTCCAGACTACTACAACAAGAGGAAAGGGCTATACATCCGCACGAGGAACTAATCGAGGTGGTGAATCTAGGTACCGACGAAAGCAAAAAGGAAATCAAGATAGGAGCGGGTCTTGAGAATAGTGTTAAGGAAAGATTGATCTAGATGTTGCGAGATCACATCGAGATTTTTGCTTGGTCCTACGAAGACATGCTTGGTTTAGATATCGACATTGTGGTACACGAACTACCAACAAAATAAGGTTTTCTCCCTATAAAGCAGAAGGTTTGTCGCATGTGTCCTGAGATGTTTGAGAAAATAAAGGCCGAAGTCATGAAGCAGTTCAGCGCCGGTTTCTTGGCCGTTACTTCTTATCCACAGTGGGCTGCGAACGTGGTACCAATACCTAAGAAAGCTGGAAAAGTGCCCATGTGTGTAGACTATCGAGTCTGAATAAGGCGAGCCTAAAAGACGATTTTTCCGCTTCCACATATCGATGTCCTGGTTGACAATACCACTCAGCACAAAGTTTTCTCTTTTATGGATGGTTTCTCAGGTTATAATCAGATCAAGATGACTCCCGAAGACATAGAAAAGACTACTTTCGCTACACAGTGGGGCACCTTATGTTACAAGGTCATGCTGTTTGGGTTGAGGAATGTTGGTGCAACACCAGTGTGCTATGGTGGCTTTATTCCATGATATAATCCATCACGAGATAGAGGTCAACGTCGACAACATAATAGCTCAATCACAAAACAAAGAAGAACATCTTGATCATTTGTGTAAGTTGTTAATCGGTCACCATTTCTAGTAAGTTTTTGTGTTTTATTCGGCATAAATCCATCACTCTGGTAACATCTGTGGTCGTTTTTAGTTGTTTTTAAGTAAGTTAGTGTGTTTAGGTTATTTTAGTATCGTTGTCCATTTTTGAATTAAAGTGTTTGTTAAAAGTATCATTTTATGCTTTTGTTTGGTAGTCTTAGTGTTTCAGGTTGATGAATGTGATAGAAGGAACTTATGGCAGGATGAGAAGCACTTTGGAAGACTGAAATTTGAAGTTTTTGAAGAACTCAGAGGTCAACACGGGCACCCATGTGAATCAACATGGCCCGTGTTGAAAAGCAAGTGGAAAGCGCAAAACAGCCAAAGTCAGTGGATCAACACGGGCACCCGTGTTCATCAACACGGCCCGTGTTGATTGGCTTGGAGCAAAATTTTGATTAAGAGATCCACACGGGCACCCGGGTTAATCAACACAGTCCGTGTTGATGGGAGCGTGTGGAAACTTGATTTTTTTTATTGTTGGACCTCTTTGTTGTCATTAAGGGTACTTTTGACTTTTTCCAAGACTTGGATGGAACAAAGACTATTAGAAGGACTTTAGTGTAGAGAGAAGACTCTTTTGAAAGCACGAGAGAAATATTACAGAGAAGAGAAGATAGCTACGAAGAGGGATTCAGAGACAGCGAGATTCAAGGGAAGCCACCATTGAAGATCAACGCCATCGTTATTCTTTGTAATGTTTAACTTCTATCTAATGTTTTCTTCGAATACTATGAGAGGTTAAACCCCCCAATGCTAGGGGTGGTCCTGATTTAACGATTGTAATGAATTCAGATTCTTGATTTCCTTAATGCATGGTTTATCTATTTCAATTTAATTATGTGGTGTTCTTATGCTTCTGTATCGGACAAATACATGTAGACCTATGACTAACAATTGATAGGACTGTGATTGTTAGGGTTTCTACATAATTAGGTTATTAGCAGTCTCACCTAGGACTAGGAACTCTTTTTAATCACCTGAATTTCTTGTTATTTTTATAATTAAAACCAAGAGTTACTCGAATGGAAATTTGAATAAGGATTGAGATTTTAGTCCAATTGAAATAGTACACTTGCTATTTTCCCGATCAAGTTTTTGGCGCCATTGTCGGGGACTGCCAAAATACAGATTTAATCTTAGTCCAATTGAAATTTATTGCTTTGCAATTAAAAATTTTTCTATTCATTTGTTTATTTATTTTCTGTTACATTGTAATAGAACTAATATTGTGTCTAATATTTTATGCGAGGTCGGGCCTCAGCTGAATATCTTTTTGACGGAGAGATAGAAAGAACCTTTCACGCTCGGCGAAGAAAAGCGAAGCAAGCAAGACTGGTAGAAGAAGAAGATAAAAATTCAGTACACTCAGGCTCAGAGTTAGAAGTTGAGACCATGGATCCACCACAAGAAAGATTGCTAGGGGATTATGGAGGGACAAATGCACCAGGGGGAAGGTTGACCATTGTCAACCAACCAATGAATGTTTCTAACTTTCAGCTCCACCCGAGCACCATCACTCAGTTGGATAAGAGATCCTTTTCTGGAAGGGTTAACGAAGATGCTAACAAGCATTTGCAACGATTCCTGACACTAAAGAAAAGACAAAGTTGCACATGTTTCCATTCACCCTTGTAGACGAAGCAGAAGAGTGGTTCTATTCTCTTCCAGCAGGCAACATTACATCTTGGGAAGAGATGGAAATAGCGTTTCTTGATGAATATTTTCCAGCATCGGTGTTTATGAGAAAAAGATATGAGATCCTAAATTTCAAGAAGAAGGAGGATGAATCATTAGGAGACTCTTTCAAGAGATTTAAGAGACTCCTGGTTGCATGCCCTACTCATAGCCTGGATCAGACCGAGCAGATGCAGATGTTTGTGAATGGTCTGAGAATAAAAACTAAGCAACTCATTGACACAGCAGCTGGTGGCTCATCTAACTTCTCAATAGCCACTGGCATCAAGAAGATTATTGAAGCGATAGCTACAAATGAGCATCTAGAATTATATGAAAGGGTTGCAAGCAAGCCAGATGGAGTAATAGACTTGAAGTTGGAAGCCAATAAGCAGCTAAAAATTGAAGAAACAATAGCTGCCGAAGTAGAAAAGAAGTTGAAAGCAATGAATATTACTACTCAGCAAGTGGCTCAAGTCCAACAAGGTCAAAGTGTTATCTATGATATTTGTGGCGGACCTCATCTGACAACACACTGTCTTGCAACAGCTCAGCAGATTAAAGAAATCAAGTTCCTCAAACAGAATAATCCCTATTCTAACACTTATAATCCAGGTTTGAAGAACCATCCAAACTTTGGGTGGAGGGATCAAAAAGGGAACACTCAATAGCAAGGTCAGAGTCAATACTAAAACCAGTATCAACAGCAGCAACAACAAACTCCAAAGAAAGTAGATTGGGAGTTAGCTATTGAAAAGATGGCAGCTCATAATATCCAGTTTCAGGATGAAACAAGAAATAATCACAAGAACACCTCAACCTCAATCAAAAATCTTAAGGTTCAGATGGGTCAAATAGCTCAACAATTGGCAAATGTGCAAGCACCAGGTTCTCTACCGAGTACAACTGTGCCAAATCCAAGAGATAACCAGGGCATAAAAGCTGTTGTGACAAGAAGTGGCAAAACTGTGGGAGATGTTGAGAAAAAAGAGATTGAAGATAAAGGTTTACTTGATGTAGATCTGGAAATCAGAGAGGATCAAAAAGAGACTGAGGAAAAAATAAGAAGACCAGGGGGGAAAAAGAAAAGCCTAAAGAGGAGAAACCTAAAGTTGTTCTCCCATAACCTGCAAGAACAAAGAAGAAAGATCTGAATGAGAAGAACTTCGAGAAATTTTTGGAGTTGCTCAAGAAGCTTGAGATTAACATTCCATTTTCTGAAGATTTAGAGCAGATGCCAATTTATGCAAAGTTCATGAAGGACATCATCTCAAAGAAGCTCTCATTAGAGACTGAACCGGTGATACTAACTGAAAGGTGTAGTGCTATTTTATAGGGTCTGAAGGTTCCACTAAAGAAGAAAGACAAAGGTGCAGTTACTATCCCCTGTGCTATAGGGGATAGGACATTCAAAAAGGCACTGATTGACCTTGGTGCTGGTGTAAGTCTTATGCCTCTCTCAATTTATAACAAGCTTGGAATTGGTGAAGTCAAAGATACAAGGATGACATTACAGTTTGTTGACAATTCGATGAAAAGGCCACATGGGATATCAATGGATGTTCTTGTGAAAATAAACAAGTTTGTGTTTCTGGTTGATTTTGTGGTTCTAGATATGCCGGAGGACGAGGAAATCCCAATATTATTGGGAAGACCTTTTCTTGAAACAGGCAGGGTGATGATAGACATGGAAGAAGGAACTATGACCCTCAAGGTCTATGATAAAGTGCTAAAAATCAATGTTAGAGAGTCAATGAAGTTCAAAGAAGATATAGGCACAAGCAAGAATATTGAAGTTTTGGACACAGTGTTCATCAAATCAGTGCATTGTCATGTACCTAAATTACCCCTAGAGAGAGTGTTGAGTTTGGCTATTTTTGAAAAGGATGAAGAGATCGATGAAAAGGAGTCAGAGGTATTAGATATGATGGAAGCTCAACCTCAATGGTCAAAATATACACCACACGGGTGGGAGGATTTAAGACAACCACAATCTCTTGCGGAAAAGAAGGAAGTAAAGAAAGGGATGGAATTGAAACAACTAACTGGAAAATTGAAATACATTTTTCTTGATTCAGAAGAGAAATGTCCAACGATTATCAACTCTGCCTTACAAGTTATGCAGGAAGAGAAACTCATACAGGTACTCAAGCGATACAAAAGTGCTATTGGATGGGCAATTGAAGACTTGAAAGGTATTAGCCCTACAGTTTGTATGCACAAGATTTTAATGGAAGATGATCATAAGCCAGTCGTGCAACCTAAAAGGAGACTTAATCCAGCTATGAAGGAAGTTGTGCGCAAGGAAGTCATGAAGTTATTGGATGCGAGGCTCATTTACCCAATATCTGATAGCTCATGGGTGAGTCTGGTTCATGTAGTACCAAAAAAGGAGGAACAACGGTTATAATGAATGAGAAAAACGAGTTGATTCCAACCAGAACAGTCACCGGATGGAGAGTGTGCATAGACTACAGAAAGTTGAACACGGCTACAAGGAAGGATCACTTTCCTCTCCCTTTCATTGATCAGATGTTAGAAAGGTTAGATGGGCATGATTACTATTGCTTCTTGGATGGGTACTCTGGTTACAACCAAATTACAGTAGCCCCTGAAGATCAGGAGAGACAACTTTCACATGTCCAAACAGTATTTTCACCTATAGAAGGATGCCATTTGGCTTGTGTAACGCCCCAACTACTTTTCAAAGATGCATGACGTCTATATTCGCTGACATGCTCGAGAAGAACATGGAAGTGTTTATGGATGACTTTTTGGTGTTCGGGCCTTCGTTTGATGAGTGTTTGACAAATTTGTCTTTGGTATTAGAAAGATGTCAACAAACCAACCTAATCCTCAACTGGGAAAAGTCTCACTTCATGGTGAGAGAGGGAATAGTGTTAGGCCACAAGATTTCACATAAAGGTATTGAAGTGGACAGAGGAAAAGTAGAGGTGATAGCAAATTTACCTCCACCGGTGAATGAGAAGGGTATAAGGAGTTTCTTAGGACATGCGGGATTCTACCGCAGGTTCATAAGAGATTTTTCAAAAATCGTGAAGCCATTGAATAGCTTGCTAGTGAAAGACACTCCTTTTATGTTTGATAAAAAATGTGGCGAAGCCTTTGAAACATTAAAGAACAGGTTGGTGACCGCGCCGATAGTTATTTCTCCTTATTGGTCCCTACCCTTCAAGATCATGTGTGATGCAAGTGACATAGTAGTGGGAGCAGTGCTTGGGCAAAGAAGACAAAAGTTGTTGCAAGTAATTTACTATGCAAGTCACGTGTTGAATCCTGCCCAGATGAACTATGCCACCACATAAAAAGAGTTCTTAGCAGTGGTGTATGCCTTCGACAAATTCAGGTCCTAGTTATTGGGAACAAAGGTAATTGTTTACACTGACCATGCTGCTTTAAAATATTTGTTTTCTAAACAGGAATCAAAGCCAAGATTGGTGAGATGGATCTTGCTGCTGCAAGAATTTGACTTAGAGATTCAGGATAAAAAAGGGTGTGAAAACACAGTAGCCGATCACCTATCTCGAATGTCACCAATAATAGAGACGGAAAAGACACACCCCATCAAGGATGAGTTCGTTGACGAACGAATCCACGTTGTCATGGGAGTGTCGTGGTTTGCAGACTATGCAAATTACCTGGTAGACGGTGTCATACCTGATGATTTTGATTTTAACAAAAAGAAAAATTTTGTTCATGATTGCAGGTTCTATTTGTGGGACGAACCATTCTTGTATAAGAAAGGGGTGGACGGATTGATCCGTAGGTGTGTCCCAGAGGAAGAACAAAAAGAATTCTTGAAAGCCTATCATGATTCAGACTATGGGGGACACTTTAGTGGAGATAGAACAACTGCAAAAGTCCTCCAGTTTGGGTTGTACTGGCCTACATTGTTCAAAGACGCTCAAGTAATTGTGAAAGAATGTGATAGATGCTAGAGGACTAGGAATATCTCTAAGAGAAACCAGATGCCCCAAAAGGGTATGCTTGAAGTGGGGTTGTTTGATGTGTGGGGAATTGACTTCATGGGACCGTTTCCTCCATAATTCGGGAAAACTACATCCTAGTCGCTGTAGATTATGTTTTGAAATGGGTAGAAGTTGTGGCACTCCCTACGAATGATGCGCGAGTAGTGGTGAGTTTTCTCAAGCATAACATCTTCTCGAGGTTTGGAGTGCCCATATCACTTATCAGTGATGAAGGGACACACTTCTTAAACAAGCTCATGCAAAACTTGTTGAAGAAATATAATGTGAAGCACAAGATTGCTACTCCATATCACCCTTAAACGAGTGGGCAAGTTGAAGTGTCCAATAGAAAAATAAAGAAAATCTTGGAAAAGACTGTAAGTACGTCGAGGAAGGATTGGTCAGTTAAGTAAGATGATGCACTATGGGCATACAGAACTGCCTTCAAAACACCAATCGGTATGTCTTCTTATCAACTAATTTATGGTAAGTCTTGTCACCGACCTCTTGAACTCGAGCACAAGGCTTTTTGGGCCTCCAAGTTCTTAAATTGTGATCTTGCAAAAGCTGGTGAATCCCGAATTCTTCAACTCCATGAGTTAGAGGAATTTCGTAATCAGGCTTACGAGAATGCCAAAGTGTATAAGGAACAAACAAGAAAATGGCATAATCTAAGAATACAAAAGAAAGATTTTTGGGAGGACCAGCTAGTGTTGTTGTTCAACTCCAGACTAAAGTTATTTCTGGGAAAATTGAAGTCCCGTTGGTCCGGTCCGTTTGTAGTACATAAGGTATTCCCCTATGGAGCGATTGAAATTCAGAATCACAACAATGGAGATGTTTTCAAACTGAATGGACAGAGGTTGAAGCCCTACTATACAAGATATAAACCGGGATTGATTGATCAGGTGCGTCTCATTGGATGAGGTGAACGATCGTCGAGCCATGCGACGTTAACGAAGCGCTTCGTGGGAGGCAACCCACAGACTTTTACTCTAACGCATTGTATCTTTGTTTTGTTTATTGTTGTTATTAGGCAAACAGGAGACTGGATAAGTTAAAGTAACAAACATCTAATGAGAAAGGAAAAATCAAACAAGTGCACCCACAAGTAACATGGGAGTTTCAAGTTTAGAAGGAGATAGAGCATCCACACGGGCGCCCTTGTTAATCAACACGGCCCGTGTTGTTTTCCAAGCAGAACTTGCAATTTTGGGAGAAACAGAACATCAACACGGGTGCCCATGTTAATCAACACGGCCTGTGTTGTTTTCCAAGCAGAACGTGCAAATTGAAGAGTGACAGAACATCAACACGAGCGCCCTTGTTCATCAACACGGCCCATGTTGTTTCATACGGGTTTGAATTTTGAATTTTTTTATTTCTTAATCTTGTGGACCCCACTTGATTTATAACCTCTACCCACCACTCATCTCTCTCACTTTCATTATTTTCTAACTCCCTAAGCCTTCTTTCTCCATTAGAAACCTAGCCTCCATCCAAAAAGCAAAAAGAAAAGCTTCATTCTCACCACCATAAACTTCTCAAAATAACTTTGCCTCTGCACAAAAGTTACTCTATTTTCCGTCCTCTACCTAGTGGCGATAATTGTTTCTCTTAATTTGGTTGTTATTATTTTTTCGAAATTTCTCTCTTGTAGGTTCAAGGTATGCCTCCGAAAAGATCCACCAGAGGAAAGGAAGTTTTTGAGTCTTCCAGACCACACCAACGAGCATGTTGCGTTCCTAATGCACATGATCTTGTGTTTGAGAAACCAGAGCACCGTAAGTGGTACGAAGCACTAGTAAAGCGTAAGTTACTTCCAACCAGGTATATTTGCAATGAAACTCTTGATAAACTAGGATTGAGAGAAAAGGTTCATCGCATGTTTAGTAATTTAGGAATGTTGGAATTTATGCAATTTGAAGCACCCACGTTTAAAAAAATAACTTTGGAATTTTTTAGTACTATTGAGTTCAAATTAAGATGCAGGTGGAATGGCTCCAAAACGGAGTATTATGGTGATTTGGAATTTCAGCTTTTTGGTGAGGAACACATCATGTCTCTGCATGATGTTGGAGCTACCCTCAAACTTCCATCTGCCGGATACGAGCTCCCTTGGAAACATTTGTAGCAGCAGAATTCTGGACTGTGATTACTAGTAAAACTGGTTACAACCCGAGCACTGGTAATGCTTCAGGAATTCATAATCCTTGGACGCGGCGATAGTATCGGCATAGCTGCAAAGAGAGAACTCTTTTTCTTGCACAACATGACCGAGAATAGTCGGGTTAATGTGGTTGCCTTTGCAGCTAATCAGCTGAAGCAAGTAGGCTATGCAAGCACATATGACATATCAGTGGGTGGCATGATCACTCAGATTGCTGATCACTTGAATTATGGTCGGTTATTGATGGAAGAATCGGCTATGGCAGGTAAAACAATTGACATGCAGAATTTGGTCAATCAGGGAATGATTGTGGTGCATCCCAGGTATTACTCGCTTGTTATTCATGAGCGCCACATTCTCGTATTACCAGCACCAAATTTTATCAGCATTGCAAATGTCGCTAATTGGCTCTATGCAGCTTCTGCTCCTTCTTTAGGGGATAACCCTACTCGTGATCTGTTTTTAGGTGACAATATGGAGGATGACACTCCAGCTGGAGAGCATTTCATCCCACCACCCCAGAGCTTTTCCCAACAAGGGGTGGGGTCTTCCTCTATGTCTCAGGATCAATGGGGGTGGGTGCAATCTGAAATGGGTGCTCTTCGCACCGAGCAGACAAGACAAGGTGTGGAGTTGTTTCGACAAGGCGTTGTTATGGATGACATGCAGGCTAGATGCAACGTCTCATGTTACATTTTCTGCACGACCCGCCACCTCCTCCGTCTCAGTGAGTTCTGTGAGTCTCCTCTACTTTGAGTTAAAACATTGAGGTCAATGTTTAATTCAGGTGGGGGAGGTTCTCTATTTTAGTTAATATGTTTGTTTTGCATTTTCTTTCATTTTTATTTCATTTTATTGGTTTGTTTTGTTGTTTTTGTTGGGTTGGTTTTGTTGCATGGTCACCATTATGTTATAGATTGATTGATAATTGTTGGATGAAGTCAGAACTAATAGCGAGTGGTTGAACGATGCTCCGCTTACTTGATCTCCTAAGGCACCCCGAAAGTTGACACAACCAAAGAATTAAAGGTTGGACGCAAGTTAGTGAAACTGGACCGAAATTGTAGTATGGTACGCCCGAGTCGAAAAAGAAGCCACATGACAAGAAGAGTACTTCAGAGCATGTAAGCTTAACCCACATGGTGAGAATACCAAAGGCCAAATACAAAAATATCATCATGAGAGTTCAGGCAGGTATGACTCTATCATTCTGATTTTGCATATGTTCTTTTAACACAACACATCATGAAGACACACACTGAGGCATGTTGTTTGTTTAACCTTGAGCCTTTCCAGCCATCCCGTATTAAATGTTTATCCCTCGTGAACCCCATTGAGCTTAGTTTTTATTTTTATTTTTTTGTTTTGTCTTTGTTATGAGTCATAGCATAAGAAATAAGAAAAGTTACATGAATGTCGAGCCCAAAACCTTTGTTATCCAATTTTTGTTGTTTATCCCACCGTACCTAAGCCCCGTTACAACCCGAAGACCTCATAAAGTGTGTGGAATCTGTATGTGTAGTGCGAATAGAATACATTCAAAGTTAAGAATGATATTGCATGCTTTTCTGCGAGTGCAAACACTTTAACCCTAAGAGATCTTGTGAGAGTGTGAAAAGCTTGCAGGTAAAGAAGTCCTCTAATGTGGAAATGTGGTAGATGGGTCGATTCGGAAAGCCAGCCTCTTGATCGGGAAGGAAGAGATTAAATTGCGAAAGACACAGGTTGTGTTGTGGAAAGGATATATTCGTGGGTGAGCTCTGTTAGTCTCAATCATTACTCGAGGACAAGAAATGAGATAAGTTTGGGGTTGTGATCGGTCACCATTTATAGTAAGTTTCTGTGTTTTATTCGGCATAAATCCATCACTCTGGTAACATCTGTGGTCGTTTTTAGTTATTTTTAAGTAAGTTGGTGTGTTTCGGTTATTTTAGTATCGTTGAGCATTTTTGAATTAAAGTGTTTGTTAAAAGTATCATTTTATGCTTTTGTTTGGTAGTCTCAGTGTTTCAGGTTGATGCATGTGATAGAAGGAACTTATGGCAGGATGATAAGCACTCTGGAAGGTTGAAAGTTGAAGTTTTTGAAGAACTCAAAGGTCAACATGGGCACCCATGTGAATCAACACGGCCCGTGTTGAAAAGCAAGTGGAAAGCGCAAAATAACCAAAGTCAGTGGATCAACACGGGCACCCGTGTTCATCAACACGGCCCGTGTTGATTGGCCTAGAGCAAAACTTCTTATTAAGAGATCCACACGAGCACCCGTGTTCATCAACATGGCCCGTGTTGATGGGAGCGTATGGAAACTTGATTTTTTTTATTGTTGGACCTCTTTATTGTCATTAAGGGTACTTTTGACTTTTGCCAAGACTTGGATGGAACATAGACTATTAGAAGGAATTTAGTGTAGAGAGAAGACACTTTTGAAAGCACGAGAGAAATATTACAGAGAAGAGAAGATAGCTACGAAGAGGGATTCGGAGACGGCGAGATTCAAGGGCAGCCACCATTGAAGATCAATGTCATCGTTATTATTTGTAATGTTTAACATCTAATGTTTTCTTCGAATACTATGAGAGGCTAAATCCCCCAATGCTAGGGGTGGTCCTAATTTAACGATTGTAATGAATTCAGATTCTTGATTTCCTTAATGCATGGTTTATCTATTTTAATTTAATTGTGTGGTGCTCTTATGCTTCTGTATCGGACAAATACATGTAGACCTATGACTAACAATTGACAGGATTGTGATTGTTAGGGTTTCTACACAATTAGGTTATTAGGAGTCTCACCTATGACTAGGAACTCTTTTTAATCACCTGAATTTCTTGTTATTTTTATAATTAAAACCAAGAGTTATTCGAATGGACATTTGAATAAGGATTGAGATTTTAATAGTTGTCTTCATTAAGGACTTAAGGAAGAACATTCTAGAGATAGGTAATTGAAAGTTTTCATATGTAATGAGGAAATCTAGATTCGGATCATAACTTGTTGGATCAACCACTTACCCTAGCATCATTCTCCATATATATATATATATATATATATATATATATATCATCAGTCATTATTTTGTTGCAATCAGCATTTAAAGTTTTAAACTCAAACCAACCATTGTTTTTGTTCAATTGAATTAAGAGCACAAATAGGTATTTACTACGCAGTCCTCGAGATTGATACTTGGGGAAACTCATTATAACTACATCGATTAAATAGAACACTGGCTATTTTCCCGATCAACTGTTTGATAGAATGAAGAAATACAGTTTGAGACTGAATCCGAACAAATATACCTTTGGAGTTAGATCTGGCAAACTCCTGAGATTCATTGTTAGTGGTAAAAGTGTCGATGTTGACCATGTTAAGGTTAAAGCTATTCAGGAAATGCCAGCTCCCCGCACCGAGAAGGAAGTCAGAGGTTTCCTAGGACGTTTGAATTACATTGCCAGATTCATTGCACATCTAACTGCTACTTGTGAGCCAATCTTCAAACTATTGAAGAAAGATCAATTAGTGGAATGGAACGATGATTTCCAGACAGCTTTTAACAAAATCAAGGAGCATCTACAAAAACCTCATATTCTTATGCCACCAGTTGAAGGAAGAACTCTAATAATGTATTTAACAATGTTGGAGAATTCAATGGGGTGTGTGTTGGGGCAACATGACGAGTCTGGTCGAAAGAGCATGCAATATACTACCTTTGCAAAAGGTTTACCGACTGCAAAACAAGATACTCACTGCTCGAGAAAACTTGTTGTGCTTTGGCTTGGGCTGCTCGCTGACTAAGACAATATATGTTGACTAACACTACCTTATTGATCTCTAAAATGGATCCGATAAAGTACATATTCAAGAAACCTGCTCTCTCCGGAAGAATAGCAAAATGGCAAATGATCTTGACTGAATACGACATCCAATACACTACCTAGAAAGCTATTAAAGAAAGTGTAGTAGCCGATCAGTTGGCTCATCAAGCTGTAGATGATTACCAGTCTATGCATTTCAAGTTCCCAGACAAGGATATCATGTTAGTCACCAATTACGAAGAGCCTGGACCGGATGAAGGACCTGAGCCAGGATCTTGATGGACCATGGTCTTTGATGGAGCTTCTAACGCACTTGGCAATGGTATTGGCGCTGTGATCATATCTCCCAAAGGCGGCCACACACTTTTCACCGCCAGGTTATGTTTCGACTTCACCAACAATATGGCTGAATACGAAGTGTTCATCATGAGCATCTGAGCTGCTATTGACTTGAGGATCAAATTCTTACAAGTATATGGAGACTCAGCTTTGGTGATTAGTCATATTAAGGGAGAATAGGACACGAAACATCCAAATCTCAGTCCGTATCAGGAACATGCGTTGAATCTGATCCCCTACTTTGAAGAAATCACTTTCGAGCATATTCCACGAGAAGAGAATCATTTTGCAGACGCGTTAGCTACCATGTCATCTATGTTCAAAGTCAGATGGGACAACGAAACTCCTCATATTACTATTGAACGACTTGATGAACCAACATATTATTGTGAACTCGACATTGAAGAAATAAGAGAGAAACCTTGGTTCCACGAAGTGAAGAGGTATCTCGAGGCTCAAGAATACCCTGAGGGGGAATCTGTCAATGATAAGAAGTTTCTAAGGAGATTTTCTGCCAAGTTCTTCCTAAGTAATGACATTCTATACAAGCGCAACCACGATCTAGCTTTACTTCGGTGTGTAGACAAGAAGAAAGCCGAAAAAATCATGGAAGAATTGCACGAAGGCGCCTTTGGAACTCATTCTAGTGGACATACGATGGCTAAGAAGATGTTGAGAGCAGGTTACTACTGGTCCAGCATGGAAGCTGATTGATATTGTTATTCCCGATCTTGTCACAAATGTTAGATATACGTAGATAAAGTACATCTTCCTCCGGTTCCGTTGAATGTTCTGACTTCTCCATGGCCTTTCGCAATGTGGGGCATTGATATGATTGGAGAAATCAAGTCGACCGCTTCTAATTTGCATCGTTTCAGCCTCGTCGATATCGACTACTTTACCAAGTGGGTAGAAGCATCCTTGTTCGCATCTATTACCAAGAATGTCGTGGATCGATTCATCAAACATAATCTCATGTGCCAATACAGCGTCCCCGAAAGGATTATCATAGAAAATGGTACCAATCTCAACAACACAATGATCACCAAACTCAGTTTGCAATTCAGGATAAAGCATCACAACTCTTCTCTGTATCGGCCAAAGATGAATGACGTAGTGGAAGCTGCCAATAAGAACCTTAAGAAGATTATACAGAAGATGACAGTGATGTATAAGGATTGTCATGAAATGTTGCCATTTTCTCTCCACGGTTATCACACTTCAGTATGAACATCTACAGGGGCAACCCCATTCTCTCTCGTGTATGGTATGGAAGCGGTTCTACCTATCGAGGTTCAGATACCCTCACTCAGAGTATTGAAGGATGAAGAGTTAGACGAAGATGAATGGGTTCAGACGCGACTTGACTAGATGAAATTGATTGATGAGAAATGACTCACATCCATCTGCCATGGACATATATATCAAAAATGCGTGATCAAAGCCTTCAATAAGAAAGTCTAGCACCGAGTGTATCAAGTTGGTGATCTAGTAGTCAAGCGCATCATCCTACCACAAGGTGATCCTAGGGGAAAATGGACTCCCACCTATGAGGGACCATTTCTAGTCAAGATAATATTTTCTGATGGAGCCGTGATACTGAGCACTATGGATGGAGAAGACTTCCCGCACCATGTGAACATGGACATAGAAATGTAAACCTAGCAAGTCGAAAACCTGCAAAGGCGACTTGGGGAAAAAAGGGTATCCCAATAGACTTAAAATCCGAAAGGGCGTTCTAGGAAAAAGTTAGGGATTAAAGCGTATGACTGTGTCTAGACGGATCATATACAAACTACACTACTATCAGCTTCAAGATTCAAATGGCACAGATCAGTCCAATCACCTTCTTTAGGCAGCCAAGAGATGAGATGTTCGAAAATATATGAACAATAGCAGAGTTGAAGCTAGACGGGATTATTTCCACATAGGTTTTATCACTTTTTCAATGCTTTCGACAGTTTCCTCTTACTAGGATACTCGTCTCTTTGTACATAAATTTCCTGTCTATACGCCCATTTTTCAAAATAATTACAAATTCTCTTCTAAATATGAATTTTTACTTTTATCTGTTTTGGTTGCATAAGTCCAATGATTGCTTTGAATGATTATATGCATCTGACAATAAATTTCTGTTCACAAATACACGAAAAGCAAACAGAAACAGTAATTACTACAAGCTTTAGGAATTGGGATGACAACCCAAGTCACCAATACATCCTGACAGAGTTAATATCACAAAAATACCCCCATAAATCTCACAGGGTTATTACATCTTCAAGAATACTACACCACTATCAACTTTCAATTCATCACGTTAGTCCCCAAACAATGATCATCTCAACTCATCACATTAGTCCTCGAGCATTGATCATCTCAACTCATCACATTAGTCCTCGAGCAGTGATCATCTCAACTCATCACATTAGTCCTCGAGCAGTGATCATCTCAACTCATCACATTAGTCCCCGAGCAGTGATCATCTCAACTCATCACGTTAGTCCACGAGCAGTGTGTTATACCCCCAAATTTGCCCTCCTATTTTTCAAGTCAATACACATCTCCATACTCAAGAGTTCCTCAAGGGTTAATCAGATGAACCCTCTTCTAAGCAGTCAACCCACAACTAGGGTTTTGATTCTCTCAAGTCAAAGATGGTTTCTATTGACTCAATTTAGCATCATGCCTCCTCATATGTCTCAAGGTATCACCATGACAAGTTTCAAGCCTCACAACTCAATTGCTCAATCAATTGCTCAGATGGTTAAAAATTAGTTGTATTGGACAAAAAGTCAACTAAGGTCAACATACAGTCAAACTTCATCATTTTTGGTCAACATAAATATTTTGAAGTTACACTCATCATTTGATCAAGGGTTGATCATGGTTCTTCAAGAAAGTCAAAGAATTGATCAAAAGTCAAAGTTTCTAAATTAGGGTTTTTTGATCAAAAGTCAACATAACTTTAACCAGGCATAACATTCACATACTTTATTAGAAATTTTCCATCAAATCTCATTTTGAAGAGAATTCAATTCTCTACAACTTCGTGTCTCACAAGCTTTTCCCAAAAAAGGCTTCAATTGAGAGTTATGGATCTAGACATTATAGGTCCTTCTAAAAGTCAACAAAGAGTCATCTTTTTCCAAAGAAGTGTACATGAACATGGAAGCTTCAATAAAGATGAAACCAAAAGGATATCTTAGAGGACATCTTGAGCTTTCTAAAAAGTCCAAAAACAACTTCAAAAGATAAAAATTGAGTAAGCTATGACTTGGGCAAGTTTGGGAAATTTGAAGAAATGCATGAAATGTCAATTGAGCAATTTTACTTTTTGAGTCAATGGGCCTAATTTTTGAAATGTGAATGTGGATATAACATGTTATAGTACCTCTAAGCCCATTGGTGCATGGCCATGATTTTTATTTCATTTTTTTATTCACTTAAATTCAAAATAAATCAAGTAAAATATCAAACAAATGACAAGAGGCGCATGAGATTTGATTTTCCAGCAAAAATCAATCAAATATCATCCTTGGATCTCAATATATTCATTTAAAAATGATTGGAAGAAGATTGATACCAAAATAGAAAGATTTGATCAAATTTTCTATCAAATCTCAATCACCATAATTGGCATATATTTGATTGTAATCACTTGACCTAATCCTTCTACTATATACGCATATTGAACCCTGATAATCAGAGAACGAATTCTTGCCTCCAGGAACCTTAAACAAACTTGAAAAAACTGTGGCATTCAAGCTATTGGTAGACCAAGTTTTGCACCAATTCAAGCCATTCCAAGCATTCCATTAGCTTCCTCGACACTCTCTGATCCATTCCAGACCCCTAAAAGCAATCAAAATTCAAAACATTTTCGCCATACATATTTTTAATTTTTGATTTCATACATACATGCATTGTTAGTTGAATTTGATCATATATTTGTGTTTGTATTGATGTTTTTATGCTTCCTGAATAGTTTGATTAGAGATTCAATGCAGGTATACAAATTCACCATGGCTAGGGTTTGAAGCTTTGAATTAGGGCTTTCCAAACTAGGCAAAATCGGACGAAACCGAGGGCACGGTCGTGTTCAGGAGATCGAATTCAATCAATCTTTGGTCTCACAACTAATTTTTATTTCGTATTTGAAGTTTTGTGATTTGTAGGAGTTTTAGTTACGGATGAAGGTCGTAGGTAAAGTCTGTAGCAACGGACAACGTCCGTAGGTAAAATTCTGTGTTTCAAATCGAGGGAGACGGCCCCCTGGCGCGTTATTTCAAATTTGGATATTTAGAATTTTTGTTTCATTATTTAATAATTCCGTTTCGTTTACTAATACTAAATGCAGTCAGCTCAGATGGCAAGCACATAGAGCCTTTCACCCTGAGGTCATGGGTTTGAACCCAGCCTCCTCCATCCTATTTTTTTGCCAATTTTCACTAACCCTTCTTTTTCTTATTTTTATATTTTTCTTTCTATTTTCTTTTTCTAATTTATTTTCTTTAAAATATTTTTCTAAAATACAACAAAAATCACAAAAAATATTTTCTTCTTAGATTTAGGTTTTAAAAACCCTAATTTAATTTTTGACATAAAAAAGTTTTCATTTTTTCTTTATTTTAAATTAATTGTTTAATTAACCTTAGAATTAAACTTTAATTTATTTTATTAACTAAAATCAACCTAAAAATTCACAAAAAAAATAGTTTTCTCTATTAAAAAACCTAAAACATTTTTTACTAATTTTCAAACTTTTTTTTACTAACACAAAAATCTTTTTCCTAACATTATTATCTCTTGCTCCGATTTATTCCGCCTTTCGATACTTTTCTTATTATTGTAACTGCTTCCAAGTTGTAATAGCATAGATTTACAATTCCTCTCATTTGTTCTCAATTATGTATCTGCTCACAGGATGTAATAGATTAATTAGGGTTTTACTTTCCGCGTTTACTTTCTCCACCTCTATTATGTAACTGCCCCAAAGCCATGTAATACTGTAGGATCTTTATTTTTTGCTTTTACTTTCCACACTCTCTTATAAACTATCTATAAACTGTTTAGATGTATGCTAATAGGATTGTATGTCAAGATCTAAAAACAACATAGATAACCCTAATCTCAAGATAAATATCTGAAATCAACACACTTTTCACACTTGCACCCTTAGGTATCCTCTCTTGTTTTGTTATAATAAAATGGCCATGTCCCTCGAACATAGGGATACCATTAGCAAACACGCTTACGAATAACATCATCATAGTCCCTTCGATATAAAGAACATAGTCCCTCGATGACCCTCGATGTTGCCTACGAATATATGATCTCGTCCCTCAGTTGTTGCCTATAAATAAATGATGATCGTCCCTACGAATACTAAGGTATCCTTACAATGTTGCCTTCGATGACCCTACGACCGTCCTTTCACATCCACGGATAGAGTTACCTACCAACAAATGGTATGGATAGTGCTATCCTAAAGGAGAAGGAAAATAACAAGAACGACCTTCTGAGTAGGCAATAAGACTTTTAATTGCTTGCTCCAATCCAATCAAAAAATACTTTTCACACCTCACAAAAACTATTTTTCAAACAAACACTTTGTATATATTCATACGAGAATCATTACAAAGTTACATTTTTCCAAATAAATATTTCCCAAACACTTCGTATACATTTTTGAGAACTGACACAAGAATCATTACAAAGTCAAAGCGAAATACTTTTCAAATCACACACACAGAAAGAAAATTTTCAAAAGTGAGCAAAGCAATTAAGAGCCCGTAGATAACTACGGATGGAAAGGGTGCTAACACCTTCCCTTTTCATAATTACCTCCCGAACTCATAATCTAACAAAGGTCTTTCCTGTTCTTTTCACCTTTCCTTTATTGGATAAAAGAAAAGTCGGTGGAGACACTTGCTATTTGCACATTTGCGATAAAACACAAAACAAACAAGTCAGTTCTCCCACTGTGTTATAGAACCGACGACTCTACTGGGGACAACACCCAAAGAGAGGTTACCTTAGGGTTTTAGATCATTTTTTACTCGCTTTCTGTTTGCTTTTTATGCTTTACTCTTAAGGGTTGCTTGGATTTTATATTTGCGGGGGATCCTACACTCAGATCTAGGTTTCCTTAGGTAAGTAGCAATAGATCATCGCGGTTGTCTGGTGTAACGCCCGGAAATTTAATTAATTATTTAATTAAATTATATAAGGAATTATTTATTGGAATTAGTCGAAGTCGGGAATTATCATAATTATTATAAGAGGCGTTAATAGGATTAATTTTTGATTAGCCGATAGATTAATAATAATAATAATATTAGTTGACTATTAATAATAATAATAAAATTAAAATAATTTGTTGGGAAAGAAATAGGCCCAATAAGAGATATATAATTATTAGTTATTATAAATAATAAGAAATTAGGTTTTTGGAGAGGTTGTTACAAAACAAGGAGAAGAAAAGGGGAAAAGAATAGTATACGTGAAAAGAGGAAGAAAAAGAGGAATAGGTTTGGGAGAAACCGCCGCATAGAAAATTGTAGATCAAAGTCAAACCGAATTCAACTGAACTCTCAGAGAGCGACCTTCAATCCAAGGTAAGGGTGGGGTTCTGACTTTCTAATGGTTTGTATGATGAGTAGTATGTGGGAATTAGGATAATAAGGAATTTACTATGCATTTGTGGTTGTTCTGTTTGGTGAGAAACATGTTTAGGTTTGAAATTCCTGGCAGCAGATACGTGATGTCGCAGAGAATGTTATGACACACTATCTGACACTCTGTTAACAATTTACACAGTAAATATAAATAACAGTAAAGAACACAATAAGTTGTTTACCCGCTTTAGTGTCTAACTACACCCATCTAGGGCTACCAAGCCGTGGAGGAATTCACTATTAGTAGAATTAATTCAGAATAAACCACCGCTTATCTCCTTCACTTAAACCTACCCAATGCAACTTCAACCTAAGTCCTACTTAGATCCGAGTACCCACTACTCCCCTCAATCACAAATATGATATCAACCTATCGACTAATTGAATGTGAAGACACACTTCAATAAACTATCTGATCTCGCCTCAAAGCTTTCAATCAAGAGACAAACACTGTGCTTTAAAGCTTTGAGTGATAAACTACCCTTACAAATAAATCCTAGTCCAATGCACTTATCAATTGATAGTTTCTTGCTCACAAGAGAAACTAGAATTACAAAACCAATCTGTTATAAATCCTAATAAAGACACAAATAACAAGTCGCTATCTCTTCAATACATTCCAAGGCGCACACAGTTGTAAGGGTTGAATTCTTTTATAGAAGCACCGAAACTTCATTTGGCTTCCATAAAGATAGCTAGGTTCACTTAATTTAATCCTAAAAACATGGTCTTTCAACAACCAATTTAGGTTTAATTAAGATTAACCTAGACCACGTGAGCATGCTTTCTAATAATGAAAACAATATTTAGCAGTCAACAAACTTCCGAAAATTCAGAACAAAACAAATTGCAAATGTATGTCACATCAATGTCATAACATCTCGCTTATGACATCGCATCGCTTTCTGCATTTCCAAGACGCCTTTAGCTTCCAGCCTGAAATGCCTTTAACATCCTTAGCAGTAGGATTTATTCATCTCGAATGTCATGACATCTATCATGACATTAAAGAAGTTTTTTTACCAAATTGATGCCAACTTAAAACACTAACAAACTCCCCTGGCACATTTTTGCTAAAACTACTTAACCTATCGTAGTACATATGCAAGAGAAGACAAACTAGTTCTAAGCTTAAATAAACTAGAACCTAGAGATAAGATAAATTCTACCCATACAAAATCCCACATTCCCACAATTGCCCACATACACTCCCTTAAAGTCCCAAATGCATCACACACACACGCTGCTCATAGTTTCCCACACACGTATTCTTCTCCCTTTAGCCATAAAGGGCCAAAGGAAACAATACAATTGCCCCAAACAAACAACATATAATTAAGTACCAAAGATTGTTTAGGGGTACATTGCTAAGGCATTACAAAGCGTACCAAATGAAGGCAATTACAATCATCCAAAACAAAGATTGGGAAAATACAGAACAAGAAACAAGAACAAACAGACAAAATCAACAAGAACAAGGACCATCACAAAGAACAGATCGCTTGCTCCTTCTTTGAAGAAGCATTGTGATCATCATCATTGTGAGCAACACCATCAAGAACTTTACTAGCTACCTCTTCACTGACTTGAAGCGTAACCTTGACGACTTTGGTGTTCAGAGCCTTTCTTCTTGGTAATTTGTGTCCTCTTGGTTTTGTGTTACCCATGATTTAACTCTATACTCTTAGAGATGCACCTTGGTCATCTTCTCTACTTGAGAGCCAGAGATACCACCCTTTGCTTTGATGGGAATTAGCACGGTAGTATTGCCAAAACCATGTGAGTTTCCTCGACATGATCTTCGATGTCATAACATTCTTGTGACATCTTGATCACCACGAACTGGGCTAGCCATTTTGGTTATGGGAGAAAACCCGTGAACAGTGATTTTCGCCTAGGACTCGTGACTATCCTAGCAATGGCTTCTTCTACATACATGGTACCTTCCTATTTCTTGTGGGGAATGATGAGGATGAGCTGTAAATCTTACCAGTGGAAACCGATGATCTTTGATATTCCGCATGCCTTCTCGAGAGTGCCATTGAATCGAGGAGAGACCTTCACAGTTCAACATTCATGGTCTAGCTGATATTTCTAATCTCACCATGGGAGATGAACAATGAGTCTTGGGATGAAGAGGATGAGGAAGACATGTTTTGTCGAAAAGTTGAGAATCGTAGACCAAGAATGACGGTTGTTGAGAGTATCTTTTGATGGAGAAGATATGATACTTTCAAATGAAAAGGCTATTATACGGAGGAGTCTTTTCACATTCTTGAACCTTATAAAATAGGAGGGAAATAATCAAATGACCACTTATAATTAATAAATGGTCTCTTCCTTCTTGGAAGCAATCTTAATTGTTACATTCCTCATATCGACAAATACCCGCTTGTTCTTTAAATTTTCAAATTGACTAGCATCAAGAGCCTTGGTAAAATGTCACCATTAGTTCAAGGACTACATGATCCAATTTAATCACTTTCTCTCCACAAGGTCTCCGATGAAGTGATGTCTAATGTCTATGTGCTTAGTCCTACCGTGGTTAGGATTCTTGATATATTATAGCACTCAGATTGTCACAAGACAATGTCATGACATCCCGGTGACATTGTACTCGACAACATCTCGCTTCATCCGCACATTTGAGAACAATCGCCACCCGCTATGTATTCACCAAAGAGGGACAAGGACATACGCTTTGCTTCTTTCAACCATGAAACAAGATTGTTTCCCAAGAAGAAGCATCCTCCAAGTACTTTTTCAACATCAAGACTACCAACAAGATCACAATAACCTGATAAAATTGGTTCACATCCATGGAACAGGATACTATAGTTGCAAGTTCCACTCACATACTTCAGATTCTTTTCACCGTTAATGTGACTTACTTTAGGTTCACTTGGTATCTTGCACATACTCCAACAAAGAATGCAATGTCGTCTGTTGTTAGTATAGGCTTCCTATCATGCTTCTATATAAACTTTGATCAACCTTTTCACCACTTGTGTCCTTTGACAACTTCAAATGCGTGGGAGCAGGAGTCCTTTTATAGTCGGTATTCTCCATTCCAAACTTTTGACAATATTCCTTGCATATTTGCTTTGGAAAGGAATGTTGAGTCTTCCATCCTGTGTGACTTGCAACCCAAGAAAGTAGGTCAACTCTCCCATAAGACTCATTTCAAACTCATTTGCATTTGATTGGCAAAGTTTTACCATTGAATCGACATTCCACCAAATACTATGTCATCCACATAAATTTGAGCCACCATTATCTTTCCTCCTTCATTCTTTAAAGAGAGTTTTATCCAAGCCTCCTTTCTCGTAGCCTTTGTCCGTAAGGAACTTGGTTAGCCTTTCATACCAGCCCTAGGAGCTTGCTTTAGTCCATATAGGCTTTCCTTAATTTGTAGACATGATCAGGAAACTTGGATCCACAAATCCTTTAGGTCGTTTCTACCTATACTTCCTCATTTAAGTAGCCATTTAGGAAGGCACTTTTCACATCCATCCGAAATAGTTTGAATTTCTAATGCAAGCAACCCTGAAGAAGCCTCGATTGATTCCGCCTCAGCCACTGGTGCAAAAGTCTCATCAAAGTCAATCCTCAACCCGAGTGTAACCCCGAGCAACAAGTCTAGCTTTATTTCCGGTGATGCCCTTCGCATCGACTTGTTCTTGTAGATCCATTTTGTGCCAATGATGTTTGTTCCTTCCGTCTAGGAACCAATTCTATACTTCATGTTGCTTGAATTGGTTCAATTCATCTTGCATTGCTCCAATCCAAAATTCATCACTTAGAGCTTTTTGACATTTTTGGCTCTATCTTTGACACAAAGCAAGAGTTTGAGAGGCCGGATCTTGTAACGACACCTTTGGTTGTCCCCAATGATGAGATCCTTTGATGATCTTTCAATTCGATGGAAGGATCTTTGTTGACTTCCTCCGCTGATTTTGGAGGAGAAGGACTGTACATCTTCCTTATCAGTACTCTGAGGTGATGTCTCAAACCATGTCTCAACATCATACGACATTGTGTTCTGATGATGATCATCAATGACATTAATAGACCCATCATAACTCGGGTTCCGAGTTGAATAATTCTATATGCTCACGTTAGTGGAGTATCCCTTAAAATGCCTTCATCACTCTTAGAATCCATTTTTCCTTTAATCACGATCCGTCCGAATATAGCATTTCACGCCAAATACATGGAAATATTTCACAGCTTGGTTTTCTTCCTTCCATAGTTCATAGGTGAGGAAGATCCCTCTAGGGTGACCTCTAGAACATAGCAAGTCAGATTCATAGCTTCAGCCCAAAATGAATAGAAGTTTCTTAGCATGAATCATTGCTCGGCATTCCTCGAGATAGTCCTATTCTTTCTTTCCACCACCCCATTTTGTCGAGGTGTTATAGGAGAAGAACTCATGATTAATTCCTCCGAGGAGCGTAATTCATCAAATTTGTTGTTCTCAAACTCCTTTCCATGATCACTTCTTATTCGACAATACGTTTTCCTCTCTCTCTTTGAAGTCTTTGCATAACTCCTTAAAGACATCAAACACATCGATTTTTCCTTGATGAAGTTTATCCAGTAACCGAGAAGTCATCCACAACAACATAGGCATATTTTTCCACCAAGGCTTTCAACCTCGATAGGCCCCATCAAATCCATGTGTAGCGCCTCTAGCACTGAAGTGGTCGATGTTGACATTGGGTGTGACATTCTCGTTTGCTTTCCAACCCCGACATTCACCATGCACTCTTCCTTCATCAATATGGAGTTTTGGTATCCCTTCGACAGCCTCCATAGTGATGATCTTTTTCAATCCTCCGAGATGCAGATGTCCAAGTTTTTGATGCCATAGCTTTACCTCCTTTTCATCCTTGTCCAGAGAGCACATGGAGAGGTTGGTGTTCTCGTTCCTCACATGTAGCAGCTTGTCCTTTGATCTCACCCTCTCATAACTACTTTGTTTATCATTGATTACAAGACATCTGCACTGTGAAGTTGACTTTAAATCCCATATCACATAGTCGACTTATGCTTATGAGGTTAGCAACAAGCCTTTTACAAGAACACTCCATTTAGATTTGGAACCCAAAGTACCCAAGTTTCCAACACCTTGATTTCTCCTTTAGCTCCATCCCAAAAGTAACAAAGTCGGTAGAGTGAGGTTTGACATTATTCAGAGGGTTTTTTATACCACCATATGCTTGGAACACCCAACGTCAAAGTACCAATCTTCCTTTGTACACCTAAGAGAGTGTGTGCTATCAATGTTCCTCTTCTTCCACTTTTGAGTGTAGGTACTTTGATGTTCTTAGCTTAACATAGAGTCTCGATTAGGGTACCCATGTAACCTATAGCGTATGGGTTTTATGTGTCCAAACCTTCCACAATGGTGACATCTCCATCTTTGAAACTTATTTATGTTTCTCTGATCCCGATGTCGACCCCAATGTTGTGACATCCGCTTTGACATTGGCCTATTAGGTCTCTTCTTCCTGCTATCGCGAAATTTCTTTGCATCTACATGCCCCGAGCCAGAACATTTCCTGCTTATTGTGACATCTGCTCGCTTTGGTTTCCCATGCCTCTTCTTTTTCTCATTACCACTGGTGTTCCTTTCACCACATATCCTAGACCACGCTTATTTCCAAGATTTTGTCCAAGTCAAGAATTTCTTCCAATTATCATCCATTTGTCAACATCTTGACAGACTTAGTCATATGATCAAGCTTGAATTCAACACTATAATCTCATCGTTGAGATGACTTATAGTGATTGTATTTTCCTCTTCCCTCCTCCACCTTCCACATTTTCGCCTCCAACTTCTCAATCGCCTTTTTCTTTCTTTATTTTGCGACATACTCACCACTTCGATACACGCTTCCTAAGCATCAAAAGTTCTTCAAAGGTCACTCATCACTAGAGTCATTATAGATCACCTTTAAGATATGCTGACAAGTTTGGCACCTTCCCCGATTCACTCGAATCACCATCGCACTCAAGTGACAGCCCATTCTTTCTTTTGTTTCAGAAAGGGGACATTCAATTTAATATGTCCAATCCTTCACATTCATGACATTGGATTTTATCGCCTTTGACTCCTTTTCCTCCGACTTGGATCTTCACGGAGTCATAAGATCCGCCGATGTCGATGCAATGTCCTGACTTTTGACCTCGACTTGATCAATCCTCCCGATGAGTTTGTTGAACTCCGTTTTCCAAGCATAGCTATAGCTTTTATATCTTCTCTTCATCTTCCACATTGCATCCTTCTTCGTCTGTTAGATAAGTGCTATGCTTTTGTTCTTTTTGTCAATAGCTTCACCGATTCCCATCTCAAAAGTCATAAGAGATCCTATAAGTTCTTCAATCAAGTTGCGATGTCCCGAGCCTCCTCTATTGCGTACCACTTTCATTGCAAACCTTTAGACAAGGATCCTAGAATCTTCTCACCAAATTTCCGACATCTTTTCACCAAGTGCTCCCGAGGCATTGGCAATTTCCAAAATATTCATGTGAAATTCATGAATAGTCTCATCTTCCTTCATCTTCAAATTCTCAAATTAGTAGAAGCATCCAAGTCTTGACATCTTCACCTTGGATGTCCCTCATGAGTAGTTCCGAGAGTGTCCCAAACATCCTTGGCCTACCACATTGATGGACCAATCAAGATATTCCTCACAATACCATTGAATGCAGTTCAATGCTTTAGAGTTCCCCTGTAGCTAGCTCTTCTTCCTCTTGCTCCATTCCTCCTCGTGTTTCAAGACAAGAGTCCCATCTTCTCAAGCTTGGTGGGATGTTTCCATCCTTGTCGCTAGCCTCCAAGCTTTAATGTCCACCGTCTTAAGAAGGCAACCATACGAGGCTTCCAGAGTCATAATTAGACCCATCCGCATTAGGTGGTCTTCCTCCAAATCCTCCTTCTTTATCCATTACGTAAACTATTATCCCTAGATCTCACCCAGAACAAGGTGGTGCCCGCCCGATGCCAATTGAAATTCTCGGCAGCAGATACGTGATGTCACAGAATGTTATGACACACTATCTCGACACTGTTAACAATTTACAAGAAATATAAATAACAAGAAAGAACACAATAAGTTGTTTACCCGGCCTGTCAACCACACCTACATCCGGGGCTACCAAGCCGTGGAGGAAATTCATATTAGTAGAATTAATTCAGAATAAACCACCAGCTTATCCTTCACTTAAAACTCACCCAATGCAATCAACCTAAGTCCTACTTAGATCCGAGTACCTACCACCCCCTCAATCACAAAGAAGGATATCAACTATTGACTAATTGAATTGTGAAGACACACTTCAATAAACTATCTTGATCTCGCTTCAAAGCTTTCAATCAAGAGACAAACACTCGTGTTTTAAAGCTGAGTGATAAACTACCTCACAAACAACAAATCTAGTCCAATGCACTTATCAATTGATAATATGCTCACAAGAGAAACTAGAATTATAAAATCATATAAATCCTAACAAAGACACAACAATGCTCATCTCTTCAATACATTCCAAGGGCTAAATACAACAGAGGGTTGAATTCCTTTTATAGAAGCAATTCGAAACCGCTTTGGGCTTTTATAAAGATAGCTAGGTTCACTTAATTTAATCCTAAAACATGGTCTTTTCAACAACCAATTTAGGTTTAATTAAGATTAACCTAGTAGCCACGTGAGCATGCTTTCTAATGTAAAAAACAATATTTAGCACCAACAAACTTCCCGAAAATCTCGTGAACAAACAGATCATAATGTAATGTCACAATCAATGTCATAACATCTGCTTATGACATCGCATCGCTTTTCCATTTCCAAAGACAACTTTAGCTTCCGGGCTTCCGAAATGTTCTTTAACATCCTTAGTGTAGGATTTATCTTCAATCTCAATGTCATGACATCTATCATGACATTGCTAAAGCCTAGTTTTACCAAAATTGATGCCAACTTAAAACACTAACAAGGTTGAAATCCCTAAATTTCTATGGATTAAAATTGTTATGTTTTGATGAGTAATTTTTTATATGTGATGATAAATTATATTTGGAATTGATATATTGGTGAAATTAAGAGATAAAATTGAAAACCCAATTTAATATTTTATAAACTGTGAATTTGCTTACATGACACTTTGTTTCGTATACCGAATATATACATGTTCACATATATGCTTGTTGTTGTACCGTATCGTAAAGTTGTTTTATTAGATATAACAAGTGGTATGCCAAAAATTGATACCTATTATAATTTAATGCATTCTCTATTAGGCACATCTATTAGAATATAAAACTATATAATGGTTTTTCTATTATTCTATGATTTGACTAAGAATTAGAAATGCCATATGATGTAGCATAATTGAAATGGCAAGGCGTGGTTATCATTCATTGTAGCGAAATGAAAGAAATTTGGTGTTATTTATAAGCCTACCGTAGTATCACGCTAGTATCGACATACCTTAAGTTTAATAAGTAATAAATTATTTCAATGTTTAGTAACATATATATATATGTCTCATAATATTAAAGTAATAATAGTAATAATAGTAGTAATTTAATATTAATGAATATAATAGAATAATATTTAGAGGTTAAATATTGAGTCAATCGATAATTTAATTTATTTTGGATTTTAATAGTAGTTATCACTGTAGTTAAAGAGTTGTCAATAAAATTGTTAAGAATTGTTTTGAGTTATTAAGAGTCATACTTTAATTGTTTGGGTGATTCACATGTTTAGAATTGTCGTCATGTTTTCGAATTGTTTAAAATTAAATCTAATAAGTCGAGAATTAAAGGTAAAGATATTTGACCCTTTTAGAGTTGTTTTGCTATTACCGAGTCGTAATTATTATCCAATTATTTTCATAAATATTATTTTATATACAAGAGTTGCTCAGAGAGCTATTTTAGAGTGTAGGGATTGTGTGTGTTTAATAGTAGTTCAAAGTAGAAAATTCGAGTAAGTTAGCAGAAGATTAATTAACCGAAATGGTCTAAAATAGTCCTAACAATTACGCGGGTTTGTTTGTAATTTATTTTGGTTGTTCTTATGTGTTATATGTTGCCGTAAATTGTGAATTCTGTGTGATAAACCGTGGTTGTGTTGTTTCCGCGGAATTGTCGTTGTTGTCGACATTGATGTTGTTAATAAATTGCAAAATTGCGTATTGTGATGAAATTGATCGTTGTTGCTCGTGACACCTTTATTGATAAACCATTATTGTTGTTGATACGCTGATGAAGTTGTAGGTCGATGACCAACGCTGATAAGTTGTTTTGGCTGATGAAGTCAGGGTCGCGGCCAATGTTGATTACGTTGAATCGTCCCAATTTATGGACATGTTTGAGTCAGAGGTTGAATGACCGCGTTGATCAAGTTGATTCCATTGACATATTATAAGTTGTTATTGTATGACGTTGGTTACGCATTGTCAGGTATTTGTTGTTTGCTGAGGTCGCATGGCATACATTGCA
>CM038794.1:39634014-39698108 GCA_021764765.1 Vicia sativa
AGTCAAAGGTTTCTTGGATGATTGAACTACATTACCAGATTCATTGCACATCTAACTGCTACTTGTGAGCCAATCTTCAAGTTGTTGAAGAAAGATCAAGTAGTGGAATGGAACAACGATTGCCAAACAGCTTTTGACAAAATCAACGAGTACCTACAAAATCCTCCTATCCTGATGCCACCTACCAAAGGAAGACCTTTTATCATGTACTTGACAGTATTAGAGAACTCAATGGGGTGTGTGTTGAGGCAACATGACGAGTCTGGTCAAAAAGATTATGCAATATACTACCCTAGCAAAAAGTTTACCGACTGTGAAACAAGATACTCACAGCTCGAGAAAACTTGCAACGCTTTGGCTGGCTTAGGCTGCTCGCCGACTAAGACAATATATGTTGACTCACACTACCTTGTTGATCTTCAAGATGGATCCGATAAATACATATTTGAGAAACCTGCTCTCTCTCTCCGAAAGAATAGCAAGTTGGCAAATGATCTTGACCGAATATGACATCTAGTATACTACTCAGAAAGCGATCAAAGGAAGTGTAGTAGCCGATCATTTGGCTCATCAAGCCGTAGATGACTTTCAGCTATGCAGTTCGAATTTCCAGACGAAGATGTTTTGCTAATTACTGATTGCGAAGAACCAGGACAAGACGAAGGACCTGAACCGGGATCCCGATGGACCATGGTCTTTGATGGAGCCTCAAATGCACTTGGCAATGGCATTGGTGCCATCGTTACATCTCCTACAGGCGGGCACACGCCTTTCAGCGCCAGACTTTGTTTCAGCTGCACCAATCACATGGCCGAGTATGAAGCGTGCATCATGGGTATCAAAGCTGCTATTGACTTGAGAATCAAATTATTGCAAGTGTATGGAGACTCAGCTTTAGTGATCAGTCAAATTAAAGGCGACTGGGATACGAAACATCCGAATCTCATTCCATATCGAGAGCATGTTTTAAGTCTGATCCCTTACTTCGAAGAAATCACTTTCGATCATATTCCCCAAGAAAAGAATCAGTTGGCAGACGCATTAGCTACTATGTCATCTATGTTCAAAGTCAGATGGGACAACGAAGCTCCCCAAATCATCATCAAAAAGTTCGACGAACCAGCATACTATTGTAAACTCGATACAGAAGAGAAACCTTGGTTCTACGAAGTGAAGAGGTATCTTGAGACTCAGGAATATCCTGCAGGGGCATCTGTCAATGACAAGAAATTGTTAAGGAGATTCGCATCCAATTTTTTTCTCAACAAAGACATCTTATACAAGCACAATCACGACTTATGCTTACTTCGCTGTGTAGACCAGAAAATAGCAGAACGGATCATGGAAGAATTACATGAAGGCGCATTTGGTACCCACTCTAGTGGACATACAATGGCTAAGAAGATTCTAAGAGCAGGTTACTATTGGTAAACCATGGAAGCTGATTGTCACCGGCATGCTCGATCTTGTCACAAATGCCAGATATATGTAGACAGAGTACGCGTACCTCCAGCACCGTTGAGTGTTCTGACCGCTCCTTGGCCTTTCACAATGTAGAGCATCGACATGATCGGAGAAATCAAACCTACCGCTTCCAATGGACATTGTTTCATCCTTGTCACAATTGATTACTTTACCAAATGGGTAGAAGCAGCCTCGTTCACATCTTTTACCAAGAATGTCAGGCTCGATTCATCAAGCATAATCTTATTTAACGGTACGGCGTCCCCGAAAGAATTATCACAAATAATAGTACCAACCTCAACAACAAAATGATCACTGAACTCTGCACGCAGTTCAAAATCAAGCATCACAACTCTTCTCCGTATCGGCCTAAAACGAACGGTGTAGTGGAAGCCACCAACAAAAATCTTAAGAAGATCATACAGAAGATGACAGTGACCTACAAGGATTGGCATGAGATGTTGTCATTTGCTCTCCGCAGTTATCACACTACAGTATGAACCTCTACAGGGGCAACCCCCTTCTCTCTCGTATATGGTATGGAGGCGGTCCTACCAACCGAAGTTCAGATACCCTCAACCAGAGTCCTCCAGGACGCGGAATTAGGGGAAGATGAATGGATACAGACTCGCCTTGACCAGATCAACTTGATTGATGAAAACCGGCTCGCATCCATCCGCATATAGATGATATACCGTAGCGAATGATCGTGAGCATTCAACAAGAAAGTCGAGCAGCACCGAGTCTACCAAGTCGGTGATCTAGTAGTCAAAAGCATCATCCTTCCACAAGGTGACCCTATGGGAAAATGGACTCCCACCTATGAGGGACCATTTGTAGTCATAACAGTATTTTCCGACGGAGCTATGATACTTAGCACCATGGATGGAGAAGACTTTCCACACCCTGTGAACGCAGACATAGTCAAAAAATACTACGTATAAAAGAGACCCGCTAGGTCGATCGCCTAGGAAAAATAAGGGCATCTCGCGAATCAAAAGGTTCGGGCAAAATTTAAGGATATACAAAAATAGGTACACCCGCAAGTCGAAAACCGCAGCGCGACTTGGGCAAAAAGGGTATCTCGGTAGGTGAAAACCCGGGGCGGTCTAGGAAAAGTTAGAGGTTTTACGTCATGTCTCGCCCGGATCACCTATCTGATTACTACACTACTATCAACGCTCAAGATTCAAATGGCAAAAATCAATTCACTCGCTTTCACGACAACAAGGAGATGAGATAGTCAAAATATATAAGCAATAGCATAGTTGAAACTCGACGAGATTATTTCAAGATAGCCTTTTACTATTCGACAATTTCTTACTAGGATATTCGCTCTTGTACACAAACTGCTTGGCCATACGCCACTTTCCAAAATTAATGCAAATTCCCTTTTGACAGTGTTAATTTTATTGTTTTTTTGCATAAAGTCCAATGATTTCTTTGAATGATTATATGCATCTGACAGTAAACATCTGTTCACAAACATACGAAAAGCGAACGAACAAAAGTAATTACTACAGACTCTAGGAATTGAGATGACGACTAAAGTCACCAATATACCCCCCACAGAGTTACTTCCATAAGATCATCAATCCCCACAGAGCCATCGCTCTCCCTACAAAGATAAATCTTCTCCGACGAAGTACTAATCTCCTCCCAACAGTGTTCCAACACTTCAACTCCATCACGTTAGTCCCCGAGCGGTGATCCCAGCAAGTATTCCAATGCTTCAGCTTCATCACATCATTCCCCAACATGGTTTATACACGAAGATATTCATCCCCAGTGGAGTATCTCCCAATGATTATCATTCCCGACAATGAAATATCCGATCTGAAACTTGGTCAGATAGTGCATCGGAGGAACCTACATCTCTCTTATTCCCCAATCAGAGGTTTCAACAAGCTTCAGATTCATCACCTCAAGTGATCCCTATCAGATTCGTCAAGCCTCGTCAGCTTTAACGTCCCTATCAACTTTGCCACGTTACATCAGTCTCCGAGCAGTAACCGGTTATTCCCCAGCAAGATCTATGCAAAAGATCCTCAGCCGAGTAGCTCTTGATCGCTGCTAGTATTCCAACAACATTAATATCTAGACTCGAGATTTGGTCAGATAGTGCATCGAGGAATCAAGCATCTCTTTTCTCTCCAAATCGTGGTTCGCAAACCCTATCCCCAAGCAAACATCAAAAATCCTCAAGAGATGTTCCATCTTCTTCAAGATGGATATGTTTTGAAATACATCTACATTCATACATCTATATCTATATAGAAGTCATAGTATATGCATACATCCTAATAATATTGGCATACACCCGCATACATCATAATTTGCATAGGACTAACCATATCCTGTCAAAAGTTTATCTCCCCATCAGGTAAAAGTTATTTTCCAAACGGAAGGTCGAAGATTAATGCCTGAAACAAGACGGGAGAACTATTTGAAAGACCACACAAATTGTCTCTAGGAAATAGATATTGGATTAACACCTGAAGCAAGACGGGAAAGCTATCCACATCCTGCCAAATATCCACCTCAAGAATAGCCAAGACGAAGGTTTATTCAGACTCTCTCTTATTATCAATACATACCAATAACCTCATTCAAAGACGAACATGGAGTCTAACGTACGACTCACTCCTCAGCATCAGCTTCTCTAGATGGCATCTTAAGCCCATCTCTGTTGTCTCTTCTGTTCAAAAGGCAAATACAGAGTCTAGCGTATGACTCACTCTCCAGATGACATCTTAAGCCCATCTTCGTTGTCTCTTTTACTCAAAAGACCAATACAGAGTCTAGCGTATGACTCAACCTCCAGCAACAGCTTCTCCAAGTGGCATCTATAAGCCCATTCCAGCGCATCATCAACTAACGATCCTATTTCATACAATAGCGAGTGCAAATTTTCAAGTGTACTCGAGTGTTCAATCATCTTCTACCTTCAGGTCACGAAAGGAAAGCATGCTAATCTAACCCTTCCAGTACAAGAATATTGAACAGGGCAATCATATACCCAAAATTTGCCTCCCACTTCTCAAGACAATTCATATATCCATACTTACGAATTCACAAGGTGGACCGACAAACCTCTCCTAAGCGATCAACCCAAACTAGGGTTTGGCCATTCTCAAGTCAAGATGGACTTCAATGCTCCAAGTAGTCATCATACCTCATCATATGCTTCAAAGAATCACCATGTCAAGTTTCAGCCTTACAAGTCAAGATTGCTCATTCAATTGCTAAGATGGTTGAAAATCACCGATTGGACAAAAAGTCAACTATGGTCAACATACAACAAACTTCATAATTTTTGGTCAACACCAATGCTTTTGAGTGATATTCATCATTTGATCAAGGGTTGATCATGATTCATCAAGAAAAGTCAAGAATTGATCAAAAGTCAAAGTTTCTAAATTAGGATTTTTAGACAAAGTCAATGTAATTTGACCAAGCATAATCATATACTTTATCAAAAAATCCCACAGCTCATTTTGAAGAGAATTCAATCTACAACTTCATGTCTCACAAGCTTGGCAGAAAATGCTTCATTTGGATGTTATGGATCAAAACAATGTGTCTTTTTAAAAGTCAACAAAAAGTCACCTTTTTGCAAAGAAATGTTCATGAGCATGGAAACTTCAATGAAGATGAAACCAAAAGGGGTGTTTAGAAGACATTTTGAGCTTTCTAAAACTCCAAGAACATCTAAAATGTTAAAATTGAGCAAGATACACATTGTGCAAGTTGAGCATTTTTGAGGAGGTGCAAAAAGAAATACTTGAGAAAATCAAAAATTTCCAAATGGGCCTAACTTTTCTTGATTCAAACTTATTCCTTATCTCGAATTGGAACCTCCAAGCCCAAGGCCACGTTTTTATCTTTTATTTTTTATTTATTTTGGATTTTTATTCATTTAAAACCAATTTAATTAAAATAAAAGATAGAAAATCAAAAATTAAGTGCAAGATTGAGTTTCTCTCATCCTTGAGGTCCAAGCAAGCCAATTAATCTGATTATTTCGAAATAATTAAGATTGGCAAGTGATTTGATTGAAATTGGCTCAAAAAGGAAATATTTGGTTTGATTTCAAATCAAATTATTTTTCATTGATTGGCATGATATTTCTTGACAATTCTTGACCTAATTCACTCTAGTATAAATACACAATGATTCCAAATTACAAGAGGACGAAATTCTAACCTCAAGAACCCTCTAAACAAAGCTTCAAAAAACCGTGTGATACAAGGAAGTAGCAACCAAGGATTTGCATCAATTCGAGCCAAACAAAGGTTGCCAATCAATTCCTTGGTGTTTTCTGAAGCTAACCAGATCATTCCCAAGTATCCAGACCTCCAGAAACGCGAAAACACGATCACAGTTTGCATACTTCAAACTCAAAACCATTTTCTTATTTTCATGCATAATCAATTGAATTTAACCATGTATTTGTGTTTGTGATGAAGTTTCGATCATGTCTGGATAGTTTAATTGAAGCTTAGGTACAAAACGAAAGATTCACCATGGCTAGGGTTTAAACCTCGATTAGGGCTTTCTCGATTTAGGCAAAATCGCATCAAACTAAGGACATATTCGTGATCGGAGCTTGATTGCAATCGAACCATGGCTCCACCTTGAATTTATATTGCTTGTGTTGAATTTTGAAACTTGTAGATTTAACTACGTAAACGATCTGTAGGTAAAAGCTATTGCTACAAACAAAAACCGTAGCTATATATCTAGAAATTCAAATGGGGAAGAAGACCCCTGCGCGCGTTTTTTGATTAAATTGATCCCCAAAATTCAATTTCCCCTATATTCATTTTGTTTCATATGCCTAACACCAAAGCTGGTTGGCTCAGATGGCGAGGCAAGGCTTATCCTCGGAAGGCACGGGTTCGAACCTCGCTTTTCCCAATTCTAATGTTTTTGATGTTTCAGTCCGTAAGCCAACCTCCAAAAGCCCCAGCTTCTAGATCTCCAGAGGCAGAATCATGTCCAGAAGCTCCAACTTCTGGATCTCCTCAAAAGTAACACGTCCAGAAGCTCCACTTCCGATCCCTTCGTATAATACGTCCTGAAGCTCCACCGATCCTCTCATAAGATGTCACGCCCAAGCTCCACTGGATCCTCTTCCAGTAGTGAAACCCCAGAAGTTCCAATTTTTGGGTATCTCCAGCGCAGAAACCCCAGAAGTCCCAACTTCTGGGTGCCTCCAGCAAAGGAACTCCCAGAAGCTCCAGCTTCTGGGATGGCTTCTTCCGTGTTGCTTCAACATTTTTTATTTTCCATATTTTTTATTATTATTTTGCTTATTTCATAGTTAATTAATTAAATTAGTAATTAGGTTAAATAATTAGGATTAATTAGACAACTTCCACTAATTTTTTCTCTTATTTTAAATTAATTAATTTAGGGTTAGTATTAACTAATATTTCTTTAAATTAATTAAAATCAATTAGACTTAGGATTATTTTCCACATTTCAAAAATCCAAAAAATATTAGGACTAGTTTTCTTTTCCTTTATTTATTTTCTCGCATTCTCTTTTCCAATATTATGAAACTGCTCATGGGATGTAATAGTTTAATTAGGATTTACTTTCCGAACTCCTTAATTATGTATCTTCCCCAAAGCCATGTAATAGCATAGGATTTACTTTCTGCACTTTATATTTCCGCAATTTTACTTTCCGCACCTATAAACTATTAGTAATTTAGGCGTGTATGACAAGATAAAATCAACATAGATCACTTCTAATCTCAAGATAACATATCTGAATTCAACACACTCTCTTCACACATGCACCCCCTAGGGTATTCTCTCTTGTTGCCTTACGAAACAAATGGTCAAGTCCCTCGAACAAAGGGGTATCTTAGCACAGTTGCCTACGAAACATATCATCATAGTCCCTTCGAATCAAAGATCATAGTCCCTCGATGACCCTCGATGTTACCTAGGAATATATGATCTAGTACCTCGATTGTTTCCTATGAAAAGTGATGATCGTCCCTACAAATTTGCTAGGATACTCCTACAAGTTGCCTTCTATGACCATTTGATGTCCCTTCGAGCGTCCCTTTACAGCCAACGAATAGGGTTACCTACCAACTAATGGTATGGATAACACTATTCTAAAGGAAAGTAAAATAACACAGAAACGACCGTTCTGAGTACGTAATAGACTCTTAATTGCTTACTCTATCAAAACATCTTTTCACACCTCACACTTTTTTCAAACACCTTGTATACATTCCAGCATGAATCATTACAAAGTTCTTTTCCAAAACAAAACACTTCGTATACATTCTAGCGTGAGTCATTACGAAGTCAAAGCAAAATGCCTTTTCAAAATCTTTTCAAACACACACACAGAAAGCAAATTTTAAAGTGAGCTAAAGCAATTAACAGCCCGTTGATAACTACGGATGGAAAGGGTGTTATTACCTTCCCTTTTCATAATCACCTCCCTTAATTGGATAAAAGAAAAGTCGGTGGCGACTTTCGCTATCCGCAACATTTGTGATCAAACACAAAACAAAACAAGTCATTTCTTCCCACCGGTTACAACAAGATTAGAGAACTCAAGGCGTGTTAGGGAAACATGATGAGCCTGGTCGAAAAGAGTATGCAATATATTACCTTAGCAAAATGTTTACCGATCGGAAACAAGATACTCACACCGAGAAAACTTGCAAAGCTTTGGCTCAATGCTCGTCGACTAAGACAGTATATGTTGACTCACACTACTTTGCTGATCTCCAAGATGGATCCGATAAAATACATATTCGAGAAACCTGCTCTCTCCGGAAGAAAAGAAAGATGGAAAATAATCTTGACCGAGTATGACATCCAGCATACTACTCAGAAAGCGATCAAAGGAAGTGTAGTAGCCGATCATTTGGCTCATCAAGCCATAGATGACTATCACCATGAAGTTCAAATTTGCATTTAAGATGTTTTGCTAGTTACTGATTACGAAGAACCAGGACCAAAAGAAGGACCTAAACTTGGATCCCGATGGACCATGGTCTTCGATGGAGCCTCAAACGCACTCGGCAATGGCATTGGCGCCATCATTACGTCTCATGCAGGCGGACACACGCGTTTCATCGCCAGACTATGTTTTGATTGTATCAACAACATGGCCGAATACGAAGTGTGCATCGTGGGTAATAAAGCTGCTATTGACTTAAGAATCAAATTCTTGCAAGTGTATGGAGACTCAGCTTTAGTGATCAGTCCGATTAAAGTATGGGATATGAAGCATCCAAATCTCATTCCATATCGAGAGCATGTTTTAAGCCTGATCCCTTACTTTGAAGAAATCACTTTCGATCACATTCCACGAGAAGAGAACCAGTTGGCAGATGCATTAGCTACCATGTCATCTATGTTCGAAGTCAGATGGGACAACGAAGCTCCCTAAATCATCATCGAAAGTTTGACTAACCAAAGATATCGTTGTGAGCTTGATATAGAAGAGAAACCTTGTTCTACGAGGTAAAAGGTATCTCAAAGATCAGGAATATCCCGCAGGGGCATCAGTCCATGACAAGATATTCTTGAGAAGATTCGCATCTAAATTCTTCCTCAAGAACGACATCTTATACAAGCGCAATCACGACTTGTGCTTACTCCACTAGACCGTAAAATAGTAACGGATCATGGAAGAATTACATGAAGAAGATTAGGTACCCACTCCAAAGCACACTATTTCTAAGAAGATTCTAAGAGCAGTTACTATTGGTCCACCATGGAAGTCGATTGCCACCGCTATGCTCGATCTTGTCACAAATTTAGATATGTAGATAGTACATGTACCTCCAAAGATTAACGAATGTTTTGACCGCTCCTTGGCCTTCGCAATGGGGCATTGACATGATTGAGAGATCAAACCCACCGCTAATGGACATCGTTTCATCCTTGTTTCCATTGACCACTTTACCAAGTGGGTAAGTACTGCTCGACATCGCACTAAGAATGTTGTGGTCGATCTATCAATTATATTATCCGTCGGCACGCCCCGAAGGATCATCACGGACAATGGTACCAACCTCAACAACAAAATGATCACCAAACTCTGACGCAGCTCAAGATCAAGCATCACAACTCTTCCATATCGGCCTAAAATGAATGGTAAAGGGAAGCTGCCAACAAGAATCTCAAGAAGATCATACAGAAGATGAAAGTGACTTATAAGGATTGGAATGAGATGTTTCCATTTGCTCTCCATGGTTACCGCACCACAGTGCGAACATCTACAGGGGCAACCTCCTTCTCTCTTGTATATGGTATGGAAGCAGTCATACCAATCGAGGTTCAGATACCCTCAACCAGAGTCCTCTAGGATGCAGCCAGCGAGAGATGAATGGGTCCACGCTTTGATCGATCAACTTGATCGACGAAAAACGGCTCGCATCCATCTGCCACGGAGAGATCTATCAGAAGCGAATGACCAGAGCATTCAACAAGAAAGTCAAGCACCGAGTCTACCAAGTCGGTGATCTAGTAGTCAAGCGCATCATCCTTCCACAAGATGATCCCAGGGGAAAATGGACTCTCACCTATGAGGGACCATTTGTAGTCAAAACAGTATTTTTCCGGCAGAACTATGATACTTAGCACCATGGATGGAGAAGACTGTCCACACCCTGTGAACGCAGACATAGTCATAAAATACTACGCATGAACGAGATTCGCTAGGTCGACCGGCCTAGGCAAAAATAAGGGTATCCTGGCGGACCAAAAAGGTTCGGGCAAAAGTTAAGGATATACATACAAACATGTACACCCGGCAAGTCGAAAACCTGCAAAGTCGGCTTGGGCAAAAAAGGGTATCCCGGTAGACCGAAAACCCGAAAGGGCGGTATAGGCAAATATTAGGGATTTAAGCGTACGACTATCTCTCGTCCAGATCACCTACTTACAAACTGTACCACTATCAACATTCAAGATTCAAATGGTGAAAATCAATTCAATCATTTTCTTCTGACAGCAAGGAGATGAGATAGTCGAAAATATATGAGCAATAACATAGTTGAAACTCGACAAGATTATTTCCGCATAGCTTTTTACTATTCTGACAATTTCCTCTTACTAGGATATTTATCTCTTGTATACAAACTGCCTGACTATAGGCCACTTTTTGAAATTAATGCAAATTCCCTTTTTACAATTGTTAACTTTATTGTTGTTTGCATAAAGTCCAATGTTTGCCTTGAATGATTATATGCATCTGACAATAAACACCCATTCACAAACATACGAAAAGTGAACCGGAAACAAGCAATTACTACAGGCTCTAGGAATTTAGGTGATGACCAAAGTCACCAATGCATCCGCACAGAGTCACTTTCGCATCCACAGGATTATCAATCCCAATAGAGCCATCGCTCTCCCTACAAAGACAAATTTTCTTCGACGAAGCGCTATCCTCCTCCCAACAGTGTTCCAACACTTTCAACTTTATCACACTAGTCCCCGAGCAGTGATCCTATCAACTTCATCAAGCTTCAACTTTATCATATTAGTCCTCAAGCAGTGATCCTATCAGCTTCATCAAGATTCAACTTTATCACATTAGTCCCCGAGCAGTGGTCCTATCAGCTTCATGAAGCTTCAACTTTATCACATTAGTCCCCGAGCAGTTATCCTATCCGATTCATCACTTCAAGTGATCTCTATCAGCCTCATCAGCTCTAATGATCCTATCAGACTCATCACCTCAAGTGATCCTATCCGATTCATCACCTCAGGTGATCCCTATCAGCCTTGTCAAGCTTTAATGATCCTATTAGCGTCACCACGCCATGATCAGACAGTGGCAGATTATGACATTTCACGTTATCCCCAGCCAAGGTCTATGCACAAGATCCCCATCCGAGTATTTCCCAACCATTGTTATTCTTTAAGCAGCATTAACATCCAGACTAAAGATTTGGTCAGATAGTGCATCGGAGAAATTGGAAGCACCTCTTTTTCTCCCCAGTCAGGGTTTTCAACAACTCCATCCCTAAGTGAGCGTCAGAAGTCCCCAACATAACGCTCCTATCTTCTTCAAGATTGATATGTTTTGAAATACCACAACATCTACATTCATACATCCGCATAAAAGTCATAACATATACATACATCATAGTCATACATTCGCATGCATCATAATCTGCATAGGACTAACCATATCAGGTCAAGATTTTATCTCCCCAACAGGTAAAAGTCATCTTTCCAAACAGAAGGTCAAAGATTAATACCCGAAGCAAGACGGGAGAGCTATTTGAACGACCATGCAAATTATTTCCAGGCAATAGATTATGGATTAACACCCAAAGCAAGATGGGAAAACTATCTGCATCCTGCCAGGTATTCATCTCAGAAATATCCAAGACGAAGGTATAGTCTAACTCTCTTATTATCAATGCCCGGATGGCATCCTTAAGCCCATTTTCATTTTCATCCTAAGACATTCAGAGTCTAGCGTACGAATCACTCTCTAGTAGCAGCTTCTCCAAATGACATCTATAAGCCCATTCCAGCGCATCATCAACTGGCGATCCTACTCCATACAACAACGAGTGCAAATTTTAAGGTGTACTGAGTGCTCAATCATCTTCCACCTTCAGGCCACGAAAGGCAAGCATGCCAATCTAACCCTCCATTCGAAGATTGAACAGGTAATCAGTATACCCCAAAATTTTCCTCCTACTTCTCAAGACAATTCACATCTCAATTCTCAAGGATTTCATAAGGGTTAACCAGACAAACCTCTCCTAAGCAATTAATCCAAACTAGGGTTTTGCTATTCTTAAGTCAACATGGATTTCTAATGCTTCAAATGGTCATCATACCTCATCCTATACTTCAAAGAATCACCATGTCAAGTTTCAAGCCTTACAAGTTCAAATTGCTCATCTAATTGCTTAGATAGTAAAAATCAAATATGGACAAAAAGTCAACTCGTGGTCAAATATAGTCAAACTTCATAAAGTTTGGTCAACATCAATACTTTGAAGTGATATTCATCATTTGATCAAGAGTGGATCATGATTCATCAAGAAAAGTCAAGATCTCGATCAAAAGTCAAAATTTCCAAATTAGGGCTTCTCGATAAAAGTCAACAGTAAATTTGACCTACATAATTTTCACATACTTCATCATAAAGTTTTCCACCAATACTCATTTTGAAGAGAATTCAATTCTCTACAATTTCATGTCTCACAAGCTTGGGCAGAAAATGCTTCATTTGAAGGATATGAATCAAAACATTATAGGTCCTTCTAGAAAAGTCAACAAAAGTCATATTTTTGCAAAGAAGTGTTCATGAGCATGGAAACTCCAATGAAGATGAAACCAAAAAGGCTGTTTAGAAGACATCTTGAGCTTTCTAAAAAGTCCAAGAAAACCCAAAAATGTTGAAAATTGAGCAAGATACAAATTGTGCAAGTTGAGTATTTTTGAGGAGGTGCAGAAGAAAAATACCTTGCAAAAGCCAAAAATTTCCAAATGGGCCTAAGATTTTATGATTTAAACTTGATCATGAGATTATCCATGACTACTATGCAGCA
Source organism: Vicia sativa (assembly GCA_021764765.1). NCBI lineage: Eukaryota > Viridiplantae > Streptophyta > Magnoliopsida > Fabales > Fabaceae > Vicia > Vicia sativa. The sequence goes on from CM038794.1 coordinate 39,647,045, forward strand.
TGTCACGCCCTCTTTCTCTTTATTTATTTATTTTTGAATTAAAATAACTTAAATTCAAATTTAATTCAATAAAATGCAAAATAAAAGATAAGGCAAGTGGGTTGGATATTTGCATGGCTTGGGGTCCAAGATAGCTCACTACAAGCTATCAATTTCGTGCAAGAAGATTGAGGAAGAGATTGATCAAGATTGGAAAGATTTTGTACAATTTTTCAAATCAAATATTCTCCATTTAAGGAGAATATTTTCTCTTAATGCCTTGACCTAATTCCACTCTTCTATAAATACCTAGCATTCTTACAAGACCAGAGACTTTTAGACACTCTCTCATGTGTACACCTCTTGCAAAACCCTAAAATTCTCAAAATTTCTCAAAGTGGCCAAATCAGATTCCAACTTCCAGCCATTTCAAGTGCTTCTAAGCATTGATTCTTGTTCCTGAGGTGCAGTAGGGTAAGAATGGATAATAATCCATGGCCAGAACATGCTAAATCATGCCATTCACAAGCATCCATATTCATATTTTCTTGAAATCATATTTTGCATTTTACCCTATTTTATTGATATTTGGCTATGCTAATGGGTTCATGAAGTCTTTTAGAACAGTTTGATCCATCCTCCACAAGCTTTGACGGTAAATCACTAGATGCCATTGTTAGGGCATGAACTTAGTGAAGATCGGTTTCCACGACAAGTCATTTTGAGGTTTGATGCCAACCGAGAAGATGACCGGAGCACCGCTCCGTTTTCTAATCCCATGATATTAACCTTACATATTTACAGTCCGTAAGAATGAATGGATGTATCACCGCCCAACGGTTCACCTACGCACTATGTCATTCTCCTTATCAGTCGGGGTTCAAACCCCACCTTTGCAATTTTTCTATTTTGCCTTGCGTGCTCTCTGATTTCTAGAAGTCACGCCTAAGCTCCAAATTATAGATCCTTTCCACCGTAGTTCCAACTGGCATCCCCATCACGAAGCTCCACTGGCCTTATCAAGATCGAGTGCCAACTCTCGAGTCTCCCAACAGAGAATTCCTCCAAGTTCCAACTTCTAGATGGCCCTGCACGTGAAGCCCCATAAGCTCCAGCTTCCGACGCCTGCCCAATCTCCAGCTTCTAGACCCTTTCCACTCAAACCCCGTAAGCTCCAGCTCGGCGCCCATCATCGAAACCCCAAAGCTCCACTGGGTGCCTCCAAGAATAACTCCTTAAGCTCCACTGGATGGCTTATGTCAGAAGCTCTCTAACGTTTTGCTTTATGTTTTTTTTTCTTCTTATTTTTCTTATTTAATCATTAATTAATTTAATTAGTAATTAGGTTAACTAATTTAGGATTAATTAGATAACTTTCACTAATATTTTCTTTTATCTAATTTAATTAATTAATTTAGGTTAGTATTCACTAATTTTTCTTTTAATTAATTAAAATCAACTAGATCTAGGTTATTTTCACATAAACTCAAATTTCCAAAATACAAAAAATATTAGGATTAGTTTTCTTTTCCGCTATTTATTTTTCTTGCATTTTAAATTCTAGAAAGGTTTTATAGGTCCAAATTTTATCATGTAATAGCGTAGGATTTTACTTTCCGCACTTTACTTTCCGCACCTCCTATTATGTATTGTCCCCAAATCCATGTAATAGCGTAGGACCCTTTATATTTCCGCAATTTACTTTCTGCACCTATTAAACTACTAGTAATTAGGCGTGTATGGCAAGATAAGAATCAATTTACACCACTAGTACAAGATAAAATATTCGAAAACAATACACTCTTCTCACACATGCACCCCTAGGGTATTCTTTCTCGCTGCCTAATAAATGGTCAAGTACTTAACGGGGGGTATCTTAGCACGGTTGCTACGAAATATCACACCCCTTCGATATAAAAGATCATAGTCCCCGATGTTGCCTACGAATATATGATCTCGTCCCCGGTTGTTGCCCATGAAAAGTGATGATCGTCCCACGAATGTGCTAGGATCCTCCTACAAGTTGCCTTCTATGACCATCCGACGATAACCATTACTTCCGCCCTAACAACCTAACCTCAACCTTCATACAACTTAACTTTCTCTCCCAAATCACCCTCCATAGACCTTTCTTCAAACTTCACCGACTTACCATCATCACAACCACACTTCACCTCTTCATTCTAGTAGCCAAACCGCCACCCCATCTCTATCCTACAAAAAACAACACTTTTTACAAACCTTCACTCTCACCGTACTCTCTTCATCAACCTCTAAACCGCACCAAATCCCAATAAACCACAACAACAACAGATTCCAACAAACCACAACAACAACAATTCTCAACAAACCAAAACAACAACATATCCTAGAAACTCACATCGCTTAGAAATAGAACCTAGAAACGTAGAAGTAGAAGATGACGCAGTGAATTCAGAAGCAGATCCAAGATCGTAAATCGAGAAGTAGATTTCAGAAGCAGGTAACGCACGAACAAGAGAGAGGGTATCGTGGATTCTTTTGCCTTGGAACGTGTCTTATTGTTTTTTTTAATATATAACTGATTTATTTTTAACACTTTTAATCGGTGATTTTAAAATTCCATGCGTTGCCACCCTTTTAGTTTTTGGAATTGATCATTGACTTAGGGTTACATGCATCTAGGTTCATATAGACCTTTGCATCATGAGTTGGGCCAATTTCGATCTCACACCCCCCAATTTTCTTATTTTTTAGTCCAATACATTTTTTGTAAATTACTTTTTATTACCTCATATAGGAATTTTACTTAATAGGTTTTACTTCCATTTTATCTTTTATCACATATTTTAGAAAAAAATAATGCAAAATATATTTTCAAAGAGACCAAAATATGTTCCTTAGTGCTTGTACATTTATAACTAACTTGTAGTTTATTTCCGCTATCCCCATTCGTAGAATTTATACCCCTATTCTCCACATGATGTAATAATTAGTAAATATTTTATCGCTTATCATTTAATTATTTACTCACATGTGCACAAACCAAATACTTTCCAACTAATACTCAATTGCAGCCATTTTCATACCTTGAGTTGACAAAGATTTGAAGCGTCACAACGGCCACACATTTGTGCACACATCACACTTGCTCTTGGGCTTACAATGAGACTTTAAGTTATTAGTTAAACATTATTTAATTATCTAATTTGGCTATTTAAAATTGATTAGTCCATCTAATTAATTTTATTAAACTAGTTACTTGATTAAACTTCGCTTAATTAGTCGATTAAATTTATTTTGTCCACGCACCTACACAATATAAATTTGTCTTATCATTTGTGCAAGCCACCTTTATGGGATTCTAATTTATTTACTCGCTTTATTTCATGCTTGTATATAATTATTCGCAATTGCTCATTTCCATTATCGCACCTTGGTCCACATACCAAATTTTCATTCAATAAGGGCCTCATGGTAGGGAGTAGACACTTGTCTATTCTCTTGAGATTAATTAATTCCATATACTTGGTTAATAATAGCCCAAATATTCTCTTCTCATCATTCAAGACCTTTCATAATCAAATTCTAACCTCAATCCAACGCGAGTTATTTTCAAAAATGTTTTCACAAAAAAACTTGGATGATATTTGTTTTAAATTGTTGGATGATAGCCCAATGGTTTAAAACAAGTTCAAAGTCTTTAGGTTGTTGGATGATATCTCAATGAGCTAAATACTTTCATCCATGCAAAATACCTAACAAACGTGAACCTCGTTTCACCTCACCATTTTCATAATAAACTTTTTGGGATGAGAGATGATTGGTCGAGCTCACTCACCAGTTTCGAGTACTTGAATCAATAGATGATAGCCTAATGTTTCGGTACTTGTCACCCACAATTAAAATCAATTCAACTCTTCAAACCTTGCCCACATGCAAGTCCTTTTTTCAAACTCACATCGCTCACACGCGATCTCCCTTCGCTCACGCGCGAATTGCACTAGTGATGTCTTATCGTCCACGTACGATTAAGATCCTATTTTTTAAAAATAAAATCAACCAGCCAACACATGTTCTCGCAACCGAGAGCTACGTAAGCTCTGACTTTCCCATCGCACTTGGGGAATATGTAGGCACGAGATTCTAATATCTTGACGAGCACACTTTCAAAAAATTAAAACATGTTTCCTTTCTTTTCTCTTTTTGCACATAATAATAAGAAGATTGAAAATTCACTTTTTAAACACACAAACATGCTTAGAAATAAATGCGTCCCATCGAGTACGATGAATGTGAGGGGTGTTAATACCTTCCCCTTGCATAACCGACTCCCGAACCCGCATCTCTTGGTTTCGAAGATCATTTCATTTCATTTTCATTTTCATTTCTTGGGTTTTATCTATATTTTCCCATTCCTCATTAGGAATAAATAACATTAGGTGGAGACTTCATTGTATCATTTTGTAATCGAAATTTTTTGATAGCGTCAACAGTTTGGCGACTTCACTGGGGAAAATTTTCTCAAGCGAGTCAACCCTAATTTAGTTCTTTTTATGTTTGTGTGTTTATTGTTTTAATTTGCTTTCTTGGTGCTTTATTTCTTATATTTATGTTTCCTTCATTTATTTCCTTATGCTTTGTTTATTATCCTATTGATATATTCATTGTGTGGGAGTTCGGAATGGGATCGTGATTCATAGGTAAGCCCACTACACAGGCTTCTAGGTAAAATTTAGGATAGAGGGGTTACGTAGCCTAGGTCCCTCTGACTCCAATGTCTTGTGGACCGAAGCAAAGACTTCGGCTTAAAGTTTGTTATTTTAAGGAGGTTGTTGCACTGCATGATAGTGCAGGAATCAATTTCTGAACAAATGGCCTATAACTCAAGGTTTTCTTTAAGATATCCAAACCGAGATAGACCTCTCAAATAAAGGATTTTGAGTATCCCTTTAAGAGTCGTTTCTTGGAGTATACTTTTGGAAATAGTATCACCATGTAGGTCGATCGCGTGATGATGATATTTGTTAAAAGGGGATCTGAGACTCTGAGAAACATAGCAAAAACCTAATACAATCCTGTGTATGGGGGGTTATTGGGTAGAAAACTTAGAGCCATCCAATCTTAGGAAACCTACCTAATTAGGTTGTTCAGTTACCCGTTTACCAATACTATGTTGCATTTCATTGTATATGTAATATCTCATCTCATGAATATCATTATTGCACTCATAATTTTTGTATTACATCATCATCCATGTTATTATACCCCAAAATTTACCCTCCTGTTTCTCAAGACAATCCATAACTCCATACTCAAGGATTTCACAAGGGTTGACCAGACAAACCCTCTTCTAAGTAATCAATCCAAACTAGGGCTTTGCTCCTCTCAAGTCAAAATGGATTTCCACTGATCCAAGTGGTCATCATATTCTTCAAGGGATCACCATGTCAAGTTTCAAGCCTTACAAGTCAAAATTGCTCATACAATGGCTCAGATAGTTGAAAATCAGCTATATTGGACAAAAAGTCAATTGTGGTCAACATACAGTCAAACTTCATACTTTTTGGTAAAAATCCATATTTTGAACTAATATTCATCATTTGATCAAGGGTTGATCATGATTCCTCAAGAAAAGTAAAGATTTGATCAAAAGTCAAAGTTTCTAAATTAGGGCTTCAACAGAACTTTGACCAAGCATAACTTTCACATACTTTATCAGAATTTTTTCCATCAAAGCTCATTTTAAAGGGAACTCAATTCTCTACAACTTCATGTCTCACAAGCTTGGGCTGGAAGTGCTTCATTTGGAAGTTATAGATCAAAACATTACAGGTCCTCTTAAAAAGTCAACAAAAAGTCATCTTTTTGCAAAGAAGTGTTCATGATCATGGAAACTTAAATGAAGATGTAACAAAAATGGGTGTTTAGAAGACATCTTGAGATTGCTAAAAAGTCCAGGGACACCCAAAAATGTGGAAAATTGAGCAAGATACAAATTGTGCAAGTTGAGCATTTTTGAGGAGGTGCATGAAGAAAAATACTTAGCAAAAGCAAATATTTTTCAAATAGGCCTAAGATTTTATGACCCAAACTTATTCCTAACATTATCAAGAGCCTCTAAGCCCAGATACATGCCCTCCTTCCATTTATTTTATTTATTTTTGAATTAAATCATTAAAATTCAATTTTAATTAAAATAAAATATTAAGACAGGTACAAGGCATATGGGCTTGATACCCAAGTTTCTTGAGGTCCAAGATTGACAATGCAAGCCGAAAAATTTGTGCAAGAGATTTTAAGGAAGATTGAGCAAGGAAGAGAAAGATTTGAATCAAAAAACTTCAATCAAATATCTTTCATTCAATGCAATATATTTTACCAAGTTTGTTCACCTAATCTCTTGCCATATATATACCTAACATCCTCACAAGACAAAGGGACGAATTTGCAGCCTTTTACACAGATTGATAGCCTCTTACAAACCCAAGAAATTTCTCAAAATTTCTCACCAACTTGCAAAAATCGTGTTTCAGATGTTCTCAAGCCAAAACAACCATTCACTCTCGGAGCATTCTAGAGTCAATCCTGTGCTTTACACGATCCCAAAGCATCCAGAAACCACTCACCCAAGCTGCTCCGGTTTGGTATTTTTCTATAAATCGTTTCTTTCAATCTATAAAAACACCACCATTGAATTCCTAGGGTACGAATTAGGAGGTAGGGTCCTCTATTTGCATTCATGTTGTCTATTTTTGCAGGATCTGATTTCCAGATGGCTGGAGAAGACGACCGGAGCTTTTCTCTCGGCTCGATTCAGAACAAACACATACATATTTATGAATCCAAGAATATGAATGGATGTATCATGCCCATGTTCCCTTGAAGTGCGCTTATGTCCCCTCTATCTCTCGTGTCGTGGGTTCAAACCCCACCTTTTGCTGTTTGTTTCCATTGTTTTTTACCGTTTTCAGAGTCTCCAAAAGGAACACCCCCAGAAGCTCCACCGGATGTCCCCAAGACCTAAGCTCCAACTCTAGACTCCACGCTGAATCTCCAAGCCCCACTCGGACCCTTCCAGATGTAGAGTCTCCAAGCTCCACTGGACGTCCTGATCCGTAATCCAAGCTCAAGCTCGGATCCTTTCAGCCGCCAGACACCCCTTAAGCTCCACTGGATCTTTCCAAAGACTGTAACCTCTAGAAGCTCCAACTCGGACGCCCCAGAAGAAAATTCTAGAAGCCCACTGACCCTTTAAGATATCGCCACTGGACACGCTTAGCAGGATTTCCACCAGAAACTCCAGTTTCTGGATGCCCACAACGCGCCACTCCCAGAAGACCTAGCTTCTGAGGCAGCTTCTGCCACAAGCTCTTTTTTGTTTTTTTTATTATTTATTTTCTGCTTTCCCTTTTAATTAATTAATTAACTTAACTAGTAATTAGGTTAAAAAATTAGGTTAATTAGATAATTTCACAAATAATTTTTCCATGCTTTTTAATTAACTTAATTAGTTTAATTTAGGCTAATATTCATTAATTTTTCTTAATCAATTAAAATCAATTAGAATTAGGTTTTTCTCACATAAACTCTAATTTTCAAAAACAGCAAAAATACTAGGATGTAGTTTTTCTTCTGCTATTTATTTTTGCATTTAAATTCTAGAAAGGATGTATAGGTTGCAAGTTTATTTTCATGTAATAGCGTAAATTTACATTTCCGCCTTTACTTTCTGCATCTCCTATTATGTATCCGCCCAAAGCCATGTAATAGCGAGATCTTTATATTTCCGCAATTTATTTTCTGCACCTATTAATTGCTAGTAACTAGGCGTGTATGGCAAGATAAAAATCAATATAGATCACTAATCATAAGATAAATATCTGAACGTAACACACTCTCATCACACATGCACCCACCTTTAGGGTATCCTCTCTTGTTGCCTTTCGAATACATGGTCATGTCCCTCGAAAGTGGGGATATCTTAGCTAAGACGCTTACAAACACATCATCACAGTCCCTTCGAATTAAAAGATCATAGTCTCGATGTTACCTACGAATACATGATCTCGCCCCTCGTTGTTGCCTACGAAAAGTGATGATCGTCCCTACGAATATGCTAGGATATCCCTAAATGTTCTCTTCTATGACCATCTGATGTCCCTTCGAATGTCCCTACTACATCCAACGAATAAGATTACCTACCAACTAATGGTATGGATAGCCTTATTCTAAAGGAAAGCAAAAAAATACGGAAACAATCGTTCTGAGTAGGTAATAAGTCTCTTTTGCTTGCTCAAAATACTTGTCACACCTCACATTTTTTTTCAAACCTTTTCAAAGCACTTTGTATACATTCCAGCATGAATCATTACAAAGTCTTTTCCAAAACAAAACATTTCCAAACACTTCGTATACATTCCAGCGTGAATCATTACGAAGTCAAAGCGAAATCCCTTTTCAAAAATCTTTTCAAACACACACACAAAAAACAATTTAAAGTGAGCTAAGCAATTAAGAGCCCGTGGATAACTACGGATGGAAAGGGTGCTAACACCTTCCCTTTTCATAACCACCTCCCTTACTCAGAATCTAACGAAGGTCTTTTCCTGTTCTTTTCGCCTTCCCTTAATTGGATAAAAGAAAAGTCGGTGTCGACTCTTGCTATCCGCAACATTTGCAATCAAACGCAAAACAAACAAGTCAGTTCTCCCACCGTGTTACAGAACTGGCGACTCTGTTGGGGAATATAAAGAGAGGTTACCTTAAGCTCTAGATCACTTTAATAGTTTGACTTATGTGCTTTACTTTTAAGGGTTGCTTGGGTATTATATTTGTGGGGGATTCTACACCCAGATCCAGGTTTCCTTAGGTAAGTAGCAATAAATCGTCGTGATTGTTAGGCGTATACCGCAACGGTCAAAATGATGGCTACGTTAGTGTGAAACTTTGGATGCCCCGATGCTCCTCATGTTCAGTTTAGGAAAGTATTTGGCCCGTGGTGTCATAAGCACTAACTCAACTTTTAGAACCCTAATTGACCCATCTTGGCCATTAGAAGGTAGTGAGATTGTCGGCTTAGACTAAGGTTGGTTGATACTCGATGTTACGCTCATTAAGATTCGACTTTCGGATGTTTCAATCGGCCACTTGGTAGTCGATTGAAATAAAGCCTACGAGAAAGATCAATGATATGAGATTCCTAGAACCCGTTATTATTATAGGACAAGTTGAACCCACTTAAACTTTGTAGGGTAGACACCTATAACTCATGCAAGCCTTAAACCTAGGGCTTTTGTGTGAATTGCTTGTGCTTGCTACTTGTTTTAAACATGACATCATGACATCATAAAATCATATCATTTCTAACTATTTTAAGGACCTAGGGATTTATCTTTGCTCTGTTTTATAGGAATTATGGCTTCTAGGAAGACTATCCGAATCAACTTCATGAGTATACCTTCTCAACTCAAAGAATTGGTTTTAGAAATTCCTGATCACGCTTAGTTTATCAAAAGACATGGTTATCTACCTGACTTGGCTATATCCAGTTTTGAAGAAGATATGATGCACGTCGTATTCTAGTTCTTCGATCTGAAACATCATTGCTTTACATTCCTGCATTATCGCTGGTGCCTACATTAGAAGAGTTCTCTGCTACTTGGGATGCCTATCCTGATCGATACCATTCACCGCCGAAAAAGCTCGAATACGAAGACGTTGTATCAACGTTACATCTAAAGCGATCATACAATGAAGCTAATTGGGAAACAAGAAGCGGAGTTAAGGGTTGCTTGCTAAATTTCTGATAAAGAAATATCGAGAGTTCCTAGAGGCTATGAGTTTCCATGCATTCGAAGATATTTTGGCCTTGTTAATATGTGGCTTGGTACTATTTCCTAATCCGGATCAATTCATAGATGTGAACGCCATCAAGATATTCCTTACTGTAATCCCGTGCCTACCTTACTTGAGACATTCTCCATTCCTCCACATCAGACATTCAAAAGACAAGGAACTCTCATGTGTTACATACTACTTTTACTGTGTGGTTTATTTCGCACCTTCCTCAATAAGTAATGAAGAACGAGCAAAGATTGAAGTGGTCTCAAAGGCTAATGTCACTCTCTCATTCAGATTTCGTTGGTGTTTTTTTCCTCAAAAGGACTTCACTTTCATTGAGCGTTGTGGGGAATTCCCTAATATACCACTCCTTGGCATAAGGGGAGGTATCACTTACAACCCTTCTCTAGCCCTAAGTCAGTTCGGTTATGCTAAAAAAGATGGTCCTCATGATATGCTTCTTCAAGACATTGTGTTTGACTCAACACGATCTCCGTAACTACCGTCAAGATTTATGCACGCTTAGAGCATGGTAAAGAAGACTGATACCAGGACTTTGGGACACAAAAGTTCCACTCCTTGGGAACCTTACCTCAGATGGGTGCGAGCTTGAGCTCAAAACCTTATGATGTCGTTTACAGCTATTCTGCCAGTGCTTATGGAACCTGTTGCTATAGGTGACGAACCCTATACCATTCTCCATCCAGACATGCCTACTGTCTTCGAAGACTTGAAGAGATCCCGATTCAATTTTAAAGAAGAAAGGGATACGTTCGAAGATCAATGCTATGCAAGCGAGAAGAAAGTAATAGAGTTGACAAAGCTACTTCACGAGGAGCAAAACAGCAAAGCCTACTTCAACACCAAGAGGAAGCGTCCATGGGAGACCTAAAAGCTTTACGATTTTCTTTTTGTTTTTTTAAATAAAAAAACTTTCTTTTGTACTTAACAAAAAGAAACTAATAAAGAGTTTGTTCTTCTTTGTTTAACAAATTTAAATTCCTAAGGTCCTTGAAAATATTGCATTGCATGACATCGCATATCATGGCATAACATCTCATAACAGGTACATCGAAGACCGGTTTTTCTTATCCTCTCGCTGTTTATTTCAGCAGAATCAAATGGCTCTTGAACAGACTGTCAAAGATTTCCAAGCTCAGAATGCTCAATTCCAAGAGATGTTCACCAGCTTGGTCCAAGGCCAGAAAGACCTGAAGAAGCTCATCACCAGAAAGAAGAAAATCATCGGTATCCTCAACATGGGAAGAAACCACAAGGGTGCAACTAGGGGTGTCAGTCAGTTCGAAATCTCAGACAAGAGAGGTGAAACTGAGGGAAGTATCAAGAACAGTTAAGGAAGCCATCATGGGTCTGAAAACGAAGATGAAGACTATGTGAACGAGCAATATCCTCTTGACAACGACAAGTACAAGCAACTTGAAGACTGTCTGAATGCTGTGGAAAATCTGAAAATGTCCGGGCTGAACTTTGATGATCTGAGTCTTATTCCTGGCGTGGTAACTCCCCGTAAATTCGAGGTTCCTACCTTTTCCAAGTACGATGGCATCTCTTGTCCGAAGCTGTATTTGAAGTCCTATGTTCAGAAGATCCATCCTCACACTGAAGACAAGAAATTATGGATCCATTTCTTTCAAGAGAGTTTATCCGGAACTCAGTTGGAGTGGTATTATTAGCTAGAGAATACCCATATTCATACCTGGAATAACTTAGTAGATGCTTTCTACAAGCAGTACCAGTACAATGGTTAATTGACACTGCCCGCATGCAACTACAAAGCATGTCTATGGGTCGTGATGAGAATTTCAAAGAGTATGCCCAAAAATGGAGCGATTTAGCAGGCAGAGTTCAACCACCCTTGTCCAATAGGGAGTTGGTTGATATGTTCATGGGAACACTAACAGGCCTATTCTTCAATCATCTGATTGGAAACTCTTCAGCCGGATTCACCGAGCTAATTTTAACAGGCGAGCGCATCGAAGCCGGAATCAAGAGCGGGAAAATACAGGTTCAGTCATCTTCAAATGTTGCGAAGAGATCTTTTGGTGGCAAGAAAGAAGCCAATGCTGTGTATGGCCAGAAGAGTCGTGACAAAGCTTATCGTACTCAATCTGTGGGGTGGTTGTGATCTCCAATCCTACACCAGCACAACCTCAATGAGACAACGCGTGTGTAGCCAGAACGCGCAATGAAGACAGTTTGCGAAGATCAATATGCCATTGTCGCAAGCATTGCAACACATGTTGAAAGCAGAGCTGATTAATTTGAGAGATCCTCCTCAACACGTCAACACTTCGTCTCCAAAGTACCACTCCAACAGCCCAGGGCACGACACCAACAATTGTTGGGATCTGAAGAACAAAATTCAAGACATGATTAAAGCAAGGGAAATTAAATTCGACCCTCCTGTCAAAACTCCGAATGTGATCAATGCACCAATGCCTGACCATGGTAAAAGTTCTAACGCTATTGACGATGACTCCTATGTTTATGATGTGAACCAGCTGACCATTCCTCTGATGATTGTTAAGAAAGATTTGCTGCAAGCCGATGTATTTCCGTGGATGCCTTGATGATTGCCGGTGTGCATCTAAACCGACGGATGTGCTTGGTGAAGAGGCGATTCAACACATGATGGACAACCGAAGTGTTATTTCCAAACCTCCTCCGTGGAGAATATGCAAGACATTTCTAAAAATTTGAAGATCAAGGCGAGACGGCCATGCTAGAAGTTTGGGGTACCTTGGGGCAGCCAATGGAAAGTTTGATTTCATGGTGAAGTATACCGCCCTAAAAGCTACAAGATTCCTATCAAAGACGCCAAGGCAACCGGATGGGAGATGACTTCCCGTAAGACTATGCTAATGTGAACACAATAAGGATCACCTCGGCCGATCCCGCGCCTAGAGTGGCACCTCTCATTATTACCTCCTGCACTGGGCCCATATTCCTCTAACAAAGCTATACCTTGGAATTATGGAGTCAAGTTTACTATCATGGGCCAAGCAAGAACCTTGACCAATTGAAGATATTGTAGTTGAAGCTACCAATCTCGACATCGACAACATTATCGGATCAAGCAAGGTAACCAGAACCGAAGAGTATTTTCTCCAGAGATCTCCTCCGAAGACACCATACCGATTCGCATTCTCGCTATCAAACCAGCCCCAAGCGAGGGAAAGAACCACCATTCATCCCGCCGCATGTAGTACCAAAGGAAGTTGCTGAAGATACCACCAAGCAAGAAATGGAGGAAATTCTGAAGATCATCAAGAAGAGTGACTACAATGTTGTGGAACAGTTGGGACAAACTCCATCCAAGATATCCATGCTAGCTCTGCTATTATGCTCTGAGGCTCATGCTAAAGCCTTAGTAAAGTTTCTGAAGCATGCCCATATACCGCAAGATACTACGGCTGATCAATTCGAAGGATGTATTGCCAGCTTGACCGTCAACAACAGTTTAGGTTTCTCTGATGCTGATTTAACTCCTGCCGGAAAGAAGCACAACAAAGCCTTGCACATCTCCATTGAATGCAAGGATACTAGGTTGTCTCACGTATTGGTGGATATAGGTTCTGCTCTGAATGTTCTACCGAAGAGCGCTTTCGATCGACTTAATGCTGAATGAGTGGTCTTGAAGCCCAGTGACATGATTGTAAGAGATTTTGATGGTTCTAAAATAATAGTACTTGGAGAGCTTATTCTGCCGGTTAAAGTCGGTTCCCTGACTTTTGACTCTACTTTCTTTGTCATGGACATTCGCCCAACTTATTCTTGCCTACTTGGACGCCCTTGGATACATGGGGCAGGCGTTGCTACCTCTACCCTGCATCAAAAGCTGAAGTACCTGTGAAGGGGAAGATTGTTACAATATATGGTGAAGAAGAATATATGGTAAGCCATCTATAGTTATTCCGATACATCGAAATGGAAGGCGAATTTGTCGAGACTCCCTGTCAAGCTTTTGAAGCAGTTCCACGAGTCATGCTTGTTGACTCCTCTATCACTCCTGAAGTTACTAGAGTTCCACCAAAGATGGCCTTAATAAAGGATGCCAAATTTGCAGTTGAAGAAAGAGGTTGTACTGTTTGCGGTCAGCTCCCCGATCTCCCATTCAAATCTGACAAGACTGGTTTATACTTCACTATCAAAGGCCAAAAGATGATACGCCGCGAACGTGCCGACAAACTTCCTTTCCACACCAGCAAAAGCGGAGTCCATGCTATAGAAGACAACAACAAAAACAACAACAACAACAACAACAACAACAACAACAACTTCGACATCAATTGGATCTTCCCAACTCCAGGCGACAGACTCAGCTATTGGAAGACTGAAGATGTTATACCAATCTCCTTTAGACAAGTGTAATCGCTTTTCCTGTTATGCTTTTCGTTTTTTACACTTTGAACAATAAACCTTAAGCCTAGTGCCTTGCCCGAGGCACCGTGGCTCGTTTGTGAGGGTTATTATTCGTCATTTGCATATTTTCATTCAATAAAATCATTGGACTTTGCATTTAAATACTTTGCTCTTTCCTTTCTTTCACTTTATCACCCTTCAAAAAGTTGTGTTCTTACACACACCCGCATGATGCACTGCAAATTCACTCTAAATCTCGTCGATAACAGCTCTGCTATTGCTAAATATGACTTTGATAATCTGATCTACCAAGCCGAAGACGAAGGTGAGAAAGATTGTGAAGTGCCAGGAGAACTTGTTAGACTACTACAACAGGAAGAACAAGTTATACAGCCACACGAAGAGCCAGTCGAGGTTGTGAATCTAGGTACCGACGTAGATAGAAAGGAAATCAAGATAGGAGAGGGTCTTGAGAACAGTGTCAAAGAGAGATTGGTCCAGATGATGCGGGACTATATCGAGGTTTTTGCTTGGTCCTACGAAGACATGCTAGGTTTAGACATTGACATTGTGGTACACCGACTACCAACGAAATAATGTTTTCTCCCTGTGAAGCAGAAGGTCCGTCGTATGCGTTCTGAGATGCCAGAGAAAATCAAAGTTGAAGTTATGAAACAGTTCAATTTCGGTTTCTAGCCGCTACTTATCCACAAAGGTTGCAAACGTGGTGCCCGACTTAAGAAGGATAGTAAAGTGAGAATGTGTGTGGACTATAGAGATCTGAATAGAGCAAGTCCGAAAGATGACTTTCCACTTCCTCGTATTGATGTCCTGGTCGATAACACCGCTCAACACAAGGTTTTCTCATTCATGGATGGTTTCTCTGGTTACAATCAGATCAAAATGGCTCCCGAAGACATGGAAAAGACTACTACACAATGGGGCACATTCTATTACAAAGTCATGTCGCTCGGATCAAGAACGTTACACATATCAACGTGCCATGGTAGCTTTATTCCATGACATGATTCATCACGAGATAGAGGTCTACGTCGACGACATGATAGCTCGATCACAAACTGAATAAGAACATCTCGATCATTTGTGAAAACTGTTTGATAGGCTGAAGAAATACAGACTAAGACTTAATCCTAACAAGTGCACCTTTGGAGTCAGATCCGGTAAGCTCCTGGGATTTATTATTGGTGGTAAAGGTATTGAAGTTGACCCCATAAAAGTTAAATCTATTCAAGAAATGCCAGCTCCCCATACCAAGAAGGAAGTCAGAGGTTTCCTGGGACAATTGAACTACATTTCAAGATTCATTGCACATCTAACTACTACTTGTGAGCCAATCTTCAAGTTATTGAAGAAAGATCAAGTAGTGGGACGGAACGAAGATTTCCAGATAGCTTTTGACAAAATCAAGGAGTACCTACAAAATCCTCTTATCCTGATGCCACCTGCCAAAGGAAGACCTCTTATCATGTACTTGACAGTATTAGATAACTCAATGGGGTGTGTGTTCGGGCAACATGACGAGTCTGGTCGAAAAGAGTATGCAATATACTACCTTAGCAAAAAGTTTACCGACTGTGAAACAAGATACTCACAGCTTGAGAAAACTTGCGCTTTGGTTTGCGTCACGACTAAGACAGTATATATTGACTCACACTACCTTGTTGATCTCTAAGATGGATCCGATAAAATACATATTCGAGAAACCAGCTCTCTCTGGAAGAATAGCAAGACGGCAAATGATCTTGACCGAATACAACATCTAGTATACTACTCAGAAGGCGATCAAAGGAAGTATAGTATCCGATCATTTGGCCATCAAGTCAGATGACTATCACCTATGCATTTCAATTTCCACGAGGATATCTTGCTAGTCATCGATCATAAGAACCGTGACCAGACGAGGACCTGAACCAGATCCCGATGGACCATGGTCTTTGATGGAGCCTCGAACGCACTTGGCAATGGTATTGGCGCCATCATTACATCTCCTACAGGCGGACATACACCCTTCACCACCAGACTTTGTTTCAACTGCACTAGTAACATGGCCGAATATGAAGCGTGCATCATGGGTATCAATGTTGCTATTGACCTGAGAATCAAATTCCTGCAGGTATATGGAGACTCATTTTAGATCATCAAGTTAAATGCGAGTGGGATACGAAGCATCCGAATCTCATCCCATATCGAGAGCATGTTTTAAGTCTGATCCCCTACTCCGAAGAAATCACTTTCGACCATATTCCATGAGAAGGGAATCAGTTGGCAGACGCATTAGCTACCATGTCATCTATGTTCAAGGTCATATGGGACAACGAAGCTCCCCAAATCATCATCGAAAGGTTTGACGAACCAGCATACTATTGTGAACTTGATACAGAAGAGAAACCTTGGTTCTACGAAGTGAAGAGGTACCTTGAATCTCAGGAATATCCCGCAGGGGCATCTGTTAATGATAGGAAGTTCTTAAGAAGATTCGCATCCAAATTCTTCCTCAACAACGACATCTTATAAAAGCGCAATCACGATTTGGCTTATCTACTGTAGACCGTAAAACAAATGGAATGAATCATGGAAGAATTACATGAAGGCGATTCGTACCCACCAAAGGGACATACAATGGCTAAAAAGATTCTAAGAGCATGTTACTATTGGTCCACCATGGAAGCTGATTGTTATCGCTATGCTCAATCTTGTCACAAATTCCAGATATACGCAGATAAAGTATACATACCTCAAGTTCCATTGAATGTTCTGACCGCTCCATGGATTTTTGCAATGTGGGGCATCGACATGATTGGAGAGATCAAACCTACTGCTTCCAATGGACACCGTTTTATCCTTGTTACAATTGACTACTTTACCATGTGGGTAGAAGCAGCCTCGTTCGCATCTGTTACCAAGAATGTTGTGGCTCGATTCATCAAGCATAATCTCATCTGCCGGTACGGCGTCCCCGAAAGGATTATCACAGACATTGGTACCAATCTCAATAACAAAATAATCACCAAACTCTGCACGCAGTTCAAGATTAAGCACCACAACTCTTCTCCATATCGGCCTAAAATGAACGGCGCAGTGGAAGCCGCCAACAAGAATCTCAAAAAGATAATACAGAAGATGACAGTGACTTACAAAGATTGGCACGAGATGCTTCCATTTGCTCTCCACGGTTATTGCACTACAGTACGAACATCTACAGGGGCAACCCCCTTCTCTCTTGTATATGGTATGGAAGAAGTCCTACCAATCGAGGTTCAGATACCCTCAACCAGAGTCCTCCAAGACGCAGAGTTAGGCGAACACGAATGGGTCCAGACTCACCTTGACCAGATCAACTTGATCGAAGAAAAACGACTCGCAGCCATCTGCCATGGACAAATATACCAGAACCAAATGATCAGGGTATTCAACAAGAAAGTCAAGCACCGAGTCTACCAAGCCGGTGATCTAGTAGTCAAATGCATTATTCTCCCACAAGGTGATCCCAGGGGCAAGTGGACTCCCACCTATGAGGGACCATTTATGGTCAAGACAGTGTTTTCTGACGGAGCTATGATATTAAGCACTATGGATGGAGAAGACTTCCCACACCCTATGAACGTAGACATAGTCAAAAAATACTACGCATAAACGAGACCCGCTAGGTCGACTGACCTAGGCAAAAATTAGGGCATCCTGGCGAGCCAAAAGGTTCGGGCAAAAGTTAAGGATATACAAAAAAATGTACACCCGGCAAATCAAAAACCTGCAAAGGCGGCTTGGGCAAAAAAGGGTATCCCGGTAGAGATAAAACCCGAAGGGAGGTCTAGGCAAAAGTTAGATTTAAGCGCATTTACTATGTCTCGTCCATATCACCTACTTACCGACTACAATACTATCAACTTCAAGATTCGAATGGCTAAATCGCTCAATCACTTTCTTCAAAAAGAAGGAGATGAGATAGTCGAAAATATATGAGCAATAGCATAGTTGAAACTCGACGAGATTGTTTTCGATAGCTTTTACTATTCCGACAATTTCCTCTTACTAGGATGTTCGCCTCTTGTATACAAATTGCCTAACTATAGGCCACTTTTCAAAATTAATGCAAATTCCTCCTTTCCGCTCTAATTTTATTGTTTTTTGCATAAAGTCCAATGATTGCTTTGAATGATTATATGCATCTGACAATAAACATTTGTTCACAAACCTATAAAAAGCGAACAGAAACAGTAATTACTACAGGCTCTAGGAATTGAGATGACAACTAAAGTCACCAATACATCCCTGCAGAGTCACTTTCGCAAGAAATACATCCACTAGATCATCAATCCCTCACGTAGACATCGCCTCACTACAAAGGCAAATCTTCTCCAACGAAGTGCTACTATCTTCTCCCAACAGTATTCCAATACTTCAAACTCCATTACGTTGGTCCCCAGCCAGGGTTTCCAACAATCCCATCTCCAAGCGAACATCATAAATCTCCAGTAGAACGTTCCTATCTTCTTCAAGATGGATATGTTTTGAAATACCATAACATCTATATACATAAAAGTCATAATATGTGCATTCACAAGCATTATCATATATTCGCATGCATCATAATCTGCATAGAACTAATCATATCCTTTCAAGCTAAACTTCCCCAACAGGTAACAGCTATTTTCCAAGAAAAAGGTCAAAGGTTAATACCCGAAACAAGACGGGAGAACTATCTGAACGACCATGCAAATTATTTCCAGACGACGGATCATGGATTAACACCCGAAACAAGACGGGAAAACTATCCACATTCTGCCAAGTATTCATCTCAAGAGTAGCCAAGACGAAGGTTTATTCTGACTCTCTCTTATTATCAACCACCCCAGATGGCATCTTTAAGCCCATCTCCGACTACGCATCTTTCTCCCTCCGGATGGCATCTTTAAGCCCATCTCCGTTTTCTCTTTCATCCAAAAGACAAATACAGAGTCTAGCGTACGACTCACTCTCCAGCATCAACTTCTCCAAATGGCATCTATAAGCCCATTCCAGCGCATTGTCAACTGACGATCTCATTCCATGCAACAACGAGTGCAAATTTTCTAGTGTACTCGAGTGTTCAATCATCTTCAACCTTCAGGTCACGAAAGGCAAGCATGCCAATCTAACCCTTCTGGTACAAGAAGATTGAACAGGGGAAACTGTTATACCCCAAAATTTGCCCTCCTATTTCTCAAGACAATCCATAACTCCATACTCAAGGATTTCACAAGGGTTGACCAGACAAACCCTCTTCTAAGCAATCAATCCAAACTAGGGTTTTGCTCCTCTCAAGTCAAAATGGATTTCCACTTCTCCAAGTGGTCATCATACCTCATCATATGCTTCAAGGGATCACCATGTCAAGTTTCAAGCCTTACAAGTCAAAATTGCTCATCCAATGGCTCAAATAGTTGAAATCAGCTATATTAGACAAAAAGTCAACTGTGATCAACATACAGTCAAACTTCATAATTTTTGGTCAACATCAATATTTTGAAGTAATATTCATCATTTGATCAAGGGTTAATCATGATTCCTCAATAAAAGTAAAGATTTGATCAAAAGTCAAAGTTTATAAATTAGGGCTTTTTAGACAAAAGTCAACAGAACTTTGACCAGGCATAACTTTCACATACTTTATCAGAATTTTTTCCACAACAGCTCATTCTAAAGGGAACTCAATTCTCTACAACTTCATGTCTCACAAGCTTGGGATGGAAGTGCTTCATTTGGAAGTTATAGATCAAAACATTATAGGTCCTCTTAAAAAGTCAACAAAAAGTCATCTTTTTGCAAAGTAGTGTTCATTAGCATGGAAACTTCAATGAAGATGAAACCAAAAGGGCTGTTTAGAAGACATCTTGAGCTTTCTAAAAAGTCAAAGAACACCCAAAAATGTGGAAAATTGAGCAAGATACAAATTGTGCAAGTTGAGCATTTTTGAGGAGGTGCATGAAGAAAAATACTTAGCAAAAGCAAATATTTTTCAAATGGGCCTAAGATTTTATGATCCAAACTTATTCCTAACATTATCAAAAGCCTCTAAGCCCAGCTACACGCCCTCCTTCCATTTATTTTATTTATTTTTGAATTAAATCATTAAAATTCAATTTTAATTAAAATAAAATATTAACACAAGGTACAAGGCATATGGGTTTGATACCCAAGTTTCCTGAGGTCCAAGATTGACAATGCAAGTTGGAAAATTCGTGCAAGAGAGTTTAAGGAAGATTGAGCAAGGAAAATAAATATTTGATTCAAAAAACTTCAATCAAATATCTTTCATTCAATGCAATATATTTTACCAAGTTTGTTGACCTAATCTCTTGTCATATATATACCTAACATCCTCACAAGACAAAGGGACGAATTTGCAGCCTCTTACACGGATTGTTAGCCTCCTACAAACCCTAAAAATTTCTAAAAATTTCTCACCAACTTGCGAAAATCTTGTTTCAAGTTTCATGTGTTCTCAAGCCAAAACAACCATCGATTCACTCTCCTGAGCATTCCAGGAGTCAATCCTAGGCTTTACACGATCCCAAAGCATCCAGAAACCACTCACCCAAGCTGCTCTTGTTTTGTATTTTTCTATAAATCGTTTCTCTCAATCCATGCATTACTAACTATTTTTGTTTGTTTGTATGATCTCAGGATGTTATTTAGAACAGGTACAACGTGTTACATGTGAGCTTTAGGGCTTAAATCCTATGATGCCATTGTTAGGGCATAGGAGTTGTGATTTTCTGACCCACTGATACAGGGACTTTCCGGCTATAAAACACCACCATTTGATTCCTGGGGTACGAATTAGGGGGTAGGGTCCTCTATTTGCATTCATGTTGTCTATTTTTGCAGGATCTGATTTCCAGACGACCGGAGCTTTGCTCCGGCGCTTCTAATTCAGGAACAAACAACACATACATATTTATGAATCCAGTAATATGAATGGATGTATCACTGCCTCAGCGGTCTATCTTGCGCGCACTAAGTCTCTCTCTATCTCTCAGGTCGTGGGTTCAAACCCCACCTTTTGCTATTTGTTTTCATTGTTTTCTTTTACAGGTTTTAGAGTCTCCAGAAGGAACACCCCCAAAAGCTCCAGCTTCTGGATGTCCCTTGCACCAAAACTCCAGCTTCTGGACTTCTACAGTGCCAGAATATAGCTTCTGGACCCTTCCAGATGTAGAGTCTCCAGAAGCTCCAACTTCTGGACGTCCGAGATCCAGAATCTCCAGAAGCTCCAGCTTCTGGACCCTTTCCAGCGCCAGACACCCCAGAAGCTCCAGCTTCTGGATCTTTCCAGCACCAGAACTTCCAGAAGCTCCAGTTTCTGGATGCCCTAACAGCAGAATCTCCAGAAGCCCTAGTTTCTGGACCCTTTCAGATGCAGAAGCCACAACTTATGGACACGTTTAACAGGATTTCCACCAGAAACTCCAGTTTCTGGATGCCCACGGCGCGCCACTCACAGAAGACCTAGCTTCTGAGGCAGCTTCTGCCAGAAGCTCTTTTTTTGTTTTTTTTATTATTTATTTTCTTCTTTCCCTTTTAATTAATTAACTAATTAAATTAGTAATTAGGTTAAATAATTAGGTTAATTAGATAATTTCACAAATAACTTTTCCATGCTTTTTAATTAACTTAATTAGTTTAATTTAGGTTAATATTCATTAATTTTTCTTAATCAATTAGAATTAGGTTTTTCTCACATAAACTCTAATTTTCAAAAACACCAAAAATACTAGGATGTAGTTTCTCTTCTGCTATTTATTTTTGCATTTAAATTCTAGAAAGAATGTATAGGTTGCAAGTTTATTTTCATGTAATAGCATAGATTTACATTTCCGCCTTTACTTTCTGCACCTCCTATTATGTATCTGCCACAAAGCCATGTAATAGCGTAGGATCTTTATATTTCCGCAATTTATTTTCTGCACCTATTAACTGCTAGTAAATAGGCGTGTATGGTAAGATAAAAATCAACATAGATCACTAATCATAAGATAAATATCTGAACGTAACACACTCTCTTCACACATACACCCACCTTTAGGGTATCCTCTCTTGTTGCCTTTCGAATACATGGTCATGTCCCTCGAACGTGGGGATATCTTAGCTAAGACGCTTACAAACACATAATCACAGTCCCTTCGACTTAAAAGATCATAGTCCCTCGATGTTGCCTATGAATACATGATCTCGTCCCTCGGTTGTTGCCTACGAAAAGTGATGATCGTCCCTACGAATATGCTAGGATATCCCTACATGTTGCCTTCTATGACCATCTGATGTCCTTTCGAATGTCCCTTCTACATCCAACGAATAAGATTACCTACCAACTAATGGTATGGATAGCCTTATTCTAAAGGAAAGCAAAAACGGAAATGACCGCTCGAGTAGGTAATAAGTCTCTTTTGCTTGCTCAAAATACTTTTCACACACACTTTTTTCAAACCTTTTCAAAGCACTTTGTATACATTCCAAAGGTGAATCATTACAAAGTCTTTTCCAAAACAATACATTTACAAACACTTCGATACATTCCAAATGAATCATTACGAAGTCAAAGCGAAATGCCTTTTCAAAAATCTTTTCAAACACACACATAAAAAACAATTTAAAGTGAGTAAGCAATTAAGATCCCGTAGATAACTACGGATGAAAAGGGTGCTAACACCTTCCCTTTTCATAACCACCTCCCTTACTCAAAATCTAACGAAGGTCTTTTCCTGCTCTTTTCGCTTCCCTTAATTGATAAAAGAAAAGTCGGTGGCGACTCTTGCTATCCGTAACATTTGCGATCAAACTTAAAACAAACAAGTCAGTTCTCCCACCGTGTTACACATGCATTTTACTATCCAGGTACTCATTTCCCTGTTTCCATTCATTCAGTTAACAAAGCAAGATGATTCCCCGACACCGCTACAAAACCAAAGATGCTGTCAAGTTGAGAATGGAGAATCTAGAACAACACAATGTCAATTTAGTGGAGATTGATGATTTAAAGTCCGAATGACCAAGCTCACGTAAATGATGCAAGTGATTATGGCCTGAACTAATCCACTTTCAAGGACTGTCATCTCTGAAGTCGATACTACTATCGTGGAACCACCACAAACTTAGAATGTGGCTACCACCTAGCCAGAATTTGGCTTACCGTGCAACTACACTCCACAATACGAAATTAATCATGGAGTGGGCCAATTCACTCAACAGACTGTTCAAATGCTTGTGGTCACCGAACAACGACCAATCATCCACACCATACCTCAAGTTCCCTTTGGAAATCACTTCACATACCAGGCCGATGGCTCCCAGAATGGTGATCAAGTGCATAATGATGAAGTTGAAGAAGTGAAAGAGAAGTACAATGCTGTCGAGAAGAGGTTGAAGGTTGTGGAAGGAAATGACACTTTTGGCTTCGATACCTCTAACCTCTGCTTGGTTTCTGATTTGGTTATGCCTACAAAATTCAAAGTCCCTGAATTCGAGAAGTACAAGGGACTTACTTGTCCGAAAGATCATCTAACCATGTACTTCCGCAAAATGGTTGTTCATGAAAAGAATGACAAGCTGCTTATTCATTGCTTCCGTGATAGTTTGACCGAGCTTCTAAAGTGGTATATGAGCCTCAAGAGGGAAGACGTCAACTCTATAAGGGACTTGGTTGAAGCTTTCTTGAAACAATACAAGTTCAACTTGGATATGGCCCCTGATTGTAGACAGTTACAAGCTATGACTATGAAAGACCAGGAAACATTTAGGGAGTATGCTCAACGTTGGAGAGAGCTAGAATCTCAAGTTAATCCTCCTTTCGGCGAAAAGGAACTCACAGGCATGTTCATGGACACTTTACAGCCAATCTTTTATGAGAAAATGGTTGGAAGTATATCTTCTGGTTTTGCTGATTTGGTTACCATTGGTGAGCGAATTGAACAAGGTTTGAAGAATGGAAAAATTACCAATACTGCTGGATCGTCCAACAACAACAATGCTAAGAAATTCCCTGGAATCTTCCAAAAGAAAAAGTAAGGTGAAACCAATGCTGTTGTAATTGGTGGAAGTGGATCTTAGACACCACAGCCTTACCAACCTGCAGTTTCTCAACAACCACCATTCATGCCATACTATCCATACATGTATGTTGCAACTGCTCAATACCAGCAACCCAACTTTGTTATGCCTCCATACCAACAGCCATGGGTAGCTCCTCCTCAGAATGCTAGGACAAATTACCCATAGAATGCTCAACAAATGCTCCTCAAAATCGTAATCAGCAGAAATCTAATAGAGCCCTGCTAAAGCAGAACGAGGATCGCCACATTGATCCAATTCCAATGACCTACTTTAATGTGGCCATACTTGTTCAATTCAAAGGCAACAGAGCCCAAGCCTACTCAACCTAAGACATCAAATTTTCCGCAGGTACAACCCTAATGTCAAGTGTGATTTTCATGCATGAAGGTGTCATTCAATTGAAGTCTGCAAGGTTTTGAAGGAAAAGTTCAAGATCCGATTGATAAGAAAGTAATCACTTTATGGACTCCCTCAAGTGATCGTCAATCCTTTCCATGAGCAAGACACAAGCGACCCCTAAAGCCGCTATGAGACGAGAAAGCTCATCCTTGTTGTTGATAGTCATTAGGCCTTTTATTATTTCATGTTGCAATTTTCTTATTTTTAATTTGCTAGTTTGCATTTGAACTTTGTTATCTTTAATCGTAATTTTAATGAAATGAGCATTGCATCTTTTGAATTAATCATGTCATGTTCTCTCGACTTTATTTCTTTGCTATCACTCAAAATCACAAAAACAATATTGCTTTTATTTCCACCTCACTTTATTTTTGTTTACAAACATTGGAAGGAGGATGATGATAAACAATTATCCAATTTGCAAGATGCTTTCAAATAAGACTTTGTCGATGATGTACGACGCTGTTTAAAACCCCAAACAAAGGAGATATAAGGAAGATAATCCCTCGTTAACCCCTTTAAGCCTAGAAGTAGGAGTTTCTTTCTGCATACAGTTAAAACCCTCAATCTTAACCTGGGGAAGGGTAGTTGTTCAATTAAAGCATTTGATACATCTGGTTTCTAAGAGAATCATGTTATCATGGATCATTCCAGATGCCTTCACAAAATCAAAAAAGTGCAAATTTCAAAGATTACAATGGTTGTTCCTCAAATAACCATCAATATGGCAGTCACAACCATCAATTTCTCACATCAAACAAACAATTGTCGCACAAGTTGTTCAAACACAAAAGTGACAAATCAAGAAAAAAAACAAAAGAAAAAAAGAATCAAAGAAAGATCACCAAAGATCTCAACAAAGGAGCAAGCTTGTGTAACTTCAAAAAAAGAATAGGTGATCGCTTCCTCAAAGAGTATTGGTTCTCAAGACATCACGCCCTCATTTGCAATTCCTCTCGAAGTTGAATCAATCAATTAACCGAACATAGGAAATGGAGAACATCACGAAGAATGGGTTGGGTATAAATCAAAATTTGATCCTTATATCCTTTGTTTCTTAAACCGTGAACCAGACCACATTACAACCTTAAAAAGACCTAATTGAAGCAAGGTTTCTTTTGAAAGCATACTAAAGCAAGGTTGAGTTAACCTGACTCCTCAGTGTTTGCTAAATTCATTGATGTTGATACCACGTTATCACATTGCTTTTTCGCATCTTGAATTTCAGATTGCCATTGCATCCTCGTCAGGATTTATCCATTTTTTTACCGAAATTTCATTTCAAATAAATGATTTACTCTCAAAAGTTTTGCATAATCATCGCGTTAAAATTACTATTGTAAGAAAACAATTTCATCTGCAAGTTTAGCACTTCACATGAAGAGAATTTCAACAATTGAAGAATTTCATCATCATCTTCAAGTTATCCCATCAGGGGCAAGCCATCTCTTCAAGAGCTAATCACAATCAGAGGTATTCCATTTTCAGAGTTCCAAACATTGGGGCATGTCATCTTCAAATATCAACAATCCATGTTGATCCAAACATCTTCGAGAACTCAACATTCTGGGGCACTCAAGGCCAAGACCTATCCATCTTCAAAGATGTTCACAAGCATATCATTTCATAAATCATCAGTAATTTCTAATCTCACAAGAAGTGTCGGGAAGTCATGCTTGCAATATCCTGCCAAAGGACCACGTTCAAAAGCATTTATCACTTTTTACCTGTAACCCTATAATTGGAGCACTCATCCAAACATTCAAATCAAATTTCTTAATCATACACGCATGTATTCACTAATCATGCATTAACCACACATACCATTCATGGGGCATCCACTCATTGCATAAATAAACTCAAACTCGCCAAAGATTTTCCACCGAAATCCAAGCTCTATCATACAAAATCCAATTCCTTTTGGCCACGTCCAAAACCATTTTCGCATTGATCACTCATCATATGCACCATTCATGTGCCAATCCACCGATTTTGAAGTCGTTATCATGTCACCCCATTGTCAACCCAATCGTTGAGGATAACCTTTCACTCTTGTCAACCCACCGTTGAATTTAATCATTTACTATCCAGCTAATTCGTGAGAAACCCACCGTTGAAAGTAGTTTTTAACCTTCATCAATCCACCGTTGATGTTGGCTTTCTTTCTTACTTTTCGAACTCACCATTGGTTGAAATGTTGTGTCAACTTTCATTAACCCGCGCGTTGATTTTATTTCTTGTTATTTGCTTTCATTAACCTGCATTGATGTTAATTCTCATGATGACTTTCATTGATCCATGCTATCATACCCCAAAATTTTCCTCTTACTTCTCAAGACATTTCACATATCCATACTCAAGGATTCCACAAGGGTTTACCGACAAACCTCTCCTAAGCAATCAATCTAAACTAGGGTTTTGGCATTCTCAAGTCAAGATGGACTTCTAACACTTCCAAAGGGTCATCATTCCCATCATATGCTTCAAAGAATCTCCATGTTAAGTTTCAAGCCTTACAAGTCAAGTTTCCTCAAACAATTGCTCAGATGGTTGAAAATCAATTGTATTGGACAAAAAGTCAACTATGGTCAACATACAATCAAACTTCATAATTTTTGGTCAACATCCATATTTTGATGTGATATTCACCATTTGATCAAGGGTTGATCATGATTCATCAAGAAAAGTCAAGAATTGATCAAAAGTCAAAGTTTCTATATTGGGCTTTCTCAAACAAAAGTCAATAGAACTTTGACCAAGCATAACTTTCACATACTTTCTCAAAAAATTTTCCACCACAGCTCATTTTGAAGAGAATTCAATTCTCTACAACTTCATGTCTCACAAGCTTGGGCAGAAAATGCTTCATTTGGAAGTTATGGATCAAAACATTACAGGTCCTTTTCAAAGTCAACAAAAAGTCATCTTTTTGTAAAGAAGTGTTCTTGAGCATGGAAACTCCAATTGAGATGAAACCAAATAGGTTCTTTATAGGACATCTTGAGATTTCTAAAAAGTCCAAGAACACCCAAAAATGTTAAAAATTGAGTAAGATACACCTTGCACAAGTTGAGCATTTTTGAAGAGGTGCACAAAGAGAAATACTTGACAAATGCAAATTTTTTCCAAATGGGCTTATAATTTTATGATCCAAACTAGATCTTAACATTATCCATGGCCTCTCTACACCTTGCCACGCCTCTTTTCCAATTTATTTAATTTATTTTGAATTTAAAGCATTTAATTCAATTTTAAATTAAATTAAATACAAAAGCAAGGTATAAGACAAGTCATTTGATTTCTATCTATCTTGAGGACCAAGGAATCCCAAAATACATGCCAAATTCGTGCAAGATGCTTCAAGGAAGGGAAAATCCAATTTTGGAAAGATTTGATGAAAATTTTCAAGGAAATATCTTTGCATTCAAAGCAATATATTTTTTCATTCTTTTTGATCAAATCTCATGCTCTATAAATACATGACACATTCACAAGAACAAAAAGACGAAACCCTAGCCTCATGAGCCAACCCTAATTTCTCAAAAATTCTCTCAAAGTTGCAAAATTCGAAATCCTACTTGCATCCACTTTCCAGCCTTCTCATTGATCCATTCGTGTTCCTGAGCTTTCCAATAATCAATCCAAGCCATTCCAGATCGTGCCATCCAAGCATCACCGGTTTGGTAAAATTCTCAAAATCGATTTTCATAATTCATGCATTATTAACTGTTTTCGATTGTTTGTATGATCTCAGGGTATCCATTAGAACAGGTTTGATGCATAGCATGTGAGCTTAGACGTAGAAATCATAGTTTGCCATTGTTAGGGCATTTAGGTCTGCTCGTTTCGAAGCTCAGTTTCCAGGCCGTTTTAGGACGAAAGAACACCACCATCGTGTTCGCAAGGGTCGAATTAGGTGATCTGGGTTTTTGTTTCATGTTAAATGATGCTCTTTGAAGGTTTTTCAGGTTGAGGCAGGCCAGAGAAGACGACCGGAGCCCTAGCTCCGGTGACGTCTCAGGCGAAGGACCGGTTGACCATGGTGTGGCGTGTTCGTGGCATCTGATTGGCTACACGTTATAACCGGGGCCCACGTTTGACTTGCTTTGAAAATCCAGAATAGAACACGTGATCACATATAATCTTATGGTTGCATTCCTATAACACCAAGACAGCCTGGCTCAGATGGCAAGCATACGTTTGGTTTATCCAAGAGGTCAGGGGTTCGATCCCTGGCTCCAGCCACTTTTTATAACTAACTAATTTTCTATTTTCTTTTCTTATTTTTATTCAATTTAATTTCTTTTCAAACAATTTTTTCATGCATTAAAAAATCACCAAAAAATATTTTCTTTTTGCATTTAGGTCAGAAAAATGTTTATCTAATTTTTGGCATAAAAATTAATATTTTTGCATGCATATTTTAATTAATTGTTAATTAACCATAAAATTGACTTTTAATTACTTTTTCTCACTAAAACCAATCCAGAAAATTCCAAAAAAAATTATTTTATCATCTACTTAGGATTACTAACCTAAAAACCTTTTCCTAACTCAAAAATCTCTTTTACTAACATTATTTTCTTATGCGAATCTTCTCTTTTCCGATTATTATGTATCCGCTTGTGTTGTAATAGTTATGATTTATTTTCTCGCATTCTTTTCCATATTATGTAAGTGCTAATGGGATGTAATAGTTTAATTAGGATTTTACTTTCCGCACTCCTATATTATGTAACTGCCCAAAGCCATGTAATAGCGTAGGACATTTACTTTTCCGCACTTTACTTTCTGCAATTTACTTTCCGCACCCTATAAACTGCTAGTAACTAGGCGTGTATGGCAAGATAAAAACAACCGTAGATCACTTCTAATTGCAAGATAAAATATCTGAATCCAACACACTCTCTTCACACATGCACCCCCTAGAGTATTCTCTCTCGTTGTCTTTCGAATAAATGGTCAAGTCCCTCGAACGTAGAGGTATCCTAGCACCGTTGCGTACAAACATATCATCATAGTCCCTTCGAATCAAAGATCATAGTCCCTCGACGTGGCCTACGAAAACATGATCTCGTCCCTCGATTGTTGCCTACGAAAAGTGATGATCGTCCCTTCGAATGTGCTAGGATACTCCTACAAGTTTCCTTCTATGACCATCCGATGTCCCTTCAAATTTCCCTCTTACATCCAACGAATAGGGTTACCTACCAACTAATGGTATGGATAGCACTATTCTAAAGGAAAGTAAAACAACACGAAAATGACTATTCTGAGTAGGTAATAAGACTTTTAGTTGCTTGCTCTATCAAAATACTTTTCACACCTCACACTTTTGTCAAAGTTAAAACACTTTTCAAAAATGAAACATTTCCGAGCACTTCGTATACATTCCAGCGTGAATCATTATGAAGTCAAAGTGAAATTCCTTTTCAAAACATTTTTTCAAACACACACACAGAAAGCAAATTTTAAAGTGAGCTAAAAGCAACTAAGAGCCCGTAGATAACTACGGATGGAAAGGGGTGCTAATACCTTCCCTTTTCATAACCTTCTCCCTTACTCAAAATCTAACGAAGGTCTTTTTCTGTTCTTTTCACCTTCCCTTAATTGGATAAAAGAAAATTCGGTGGCGACTCTTGCTATTCGCAACATTTGCGATTAAAAGCAAAACAAATTCCAAAAGTCAGTTCTCCCACCAGACATGTAATCGGCGACTACGGGGAACACCCTAAAGAGAGAATACCTTAGGGATTTTAGATCATCTTTATCGCTCGCTTGACTTGTATGCTTTACTTTTAAAGGGTTGCTTGGGTATTATACTTGTGGGGGATCCTACACCCGGATCCAGGTTTCCTTAGGTTAGTAGCAATAAATCGTTGCGACTGTTAGGTGTATACCGAAACGGTCAACATGATGGCTACGTTAGTGCGACACTTTGGATGTCCTAATGCTCCTCATTCTCAAGTTGAGGAAAGTATTTGGCGTCTGCGTGGTGTCATCAGCACTAACTCAACTTTTAGAACCCTAATTGACCCATCTTGGCCATTCAAGGTAGTGAGATGGTCGGCTTTGGTGCGACTAAGGTTGGTTGATACTCGATGCTACGCTCATTAAGATCGACTGGATGTTTTGGTCGACCACTTGGTAGTCGTATTGAAATAAAGCCTACGAGAAAGATCAATGATATGAGATTCCTAGAACCCGGCTACTATTATAGGACAGGATGAACCCACTCAAACTTTGGTAGGGTAGACACCTATACCTCATGCAAGCCTTAAACCTAGGGCTATTGTGTGATTTTCTTGTGCTTGTTAAACATGACATCATGACATCATAACATTGCATATCATTTCTAACTATTTCAAGGACCTAGGGATTTATCTTTGCTCTGTTTTGTAGGAATTATGGCTTCCCGAAAGACTATCTGAATCAACTTCATGGGTGTACCTTCTCAACTCAAAGAATTGGTTTCAGAAATTCCCGATCATGCTCAGTTCATCAAAAGACATGGTTATCTACCTGACTTGGTTATCTCCGGTTTTGAAGAAGATATGATGCACGTCTTATTCCAGTTCTTCGATCCGAAACACCATTGCTTTACATTCCCAGATTATCAATTGGTTCCTACCTTGGAAGAGTTCTCTAAGCTACTAGGGATACCTATTCTTGATCAGATGCCACTCACCGGTTCAGAAAAATCTCCTAAGTACGAAGACATAGCATAATAATTACATTTAAAACGCCCAGACATTGAAGCCAATTGGGAAACAAGAAGTGGAATTAAGGGTTTACTTGCCAAGTTCCTAATAAAGAAAGCTCGAGAGTTCCTCAAAGCTATGAGTTTCCATGCATTCGAAGACATTGTGGCTTTGCTAATCTATGGTTTGGTACTATTTCCTAATCCAGATCAGTTCATAGACGTGAACGCCATCAAGATATTCCTCACTCGTAATCCTGTGCCTACCTTACTTGGAGATATTCTACATTCTCTCCACACTCGTACTATCAAAAGACAAGGGACTCTCATGTGTTGCATACTGTTACTTTTCAAGTGGTTCATTTCGCACCTTCCTCAATCAGTAATGAAGAACGAGCAAAGATTGAAGTGGTCTCAAAGGCTAATGTCACTCTCTCATTCAGATATTCGTTGGTGTCTTTTTCTCTCAAAAGGACTTCACATTCATTGAGCATTGCGGAGAATTCCCTAACATACCACTCCTTGGCATAAGGGGAGGTATCACCTACAACCCTTCTCTAGCTCTACGCCAGTTTGGTTATGCTCGAAGAGATGGTCCTCATGATATGCTTCTCCAAGATATTGTATTCGACTACAACCACGATCTCCAGAATTACCGTCAAAGGTTCATACACGCTTGGGGCATGGTAAAGAAGACTGATACCAAGACTTTGGGACACCGAAATTCCATTCCTTGGGAACCTTACCTCAAATGGGTGCGAGCTCGAGCTCAAAACCTCATGATTCCATTCACGCCTGTTCTACCCTTGATTATGGAACCAGATGCTATAGGTGACGTACCCTATACCGTTCTCCATCCCGACATGCCTACTGATTTTGAAGACTTGAAGAGATCTTGGATTCAGCTTAAAGAAGAAAGGGATACGTTTGAAGCTCAATGTTATGCAAGCGAGAAGAAGCTACTAGAGTTGACCAAGCTACTTCACGAGGAACGAAACATCAACGCCTACTTCAACACCAAAAGGAAGCGCCCATGGGAGACTTAGAGCTTTAGGATTTTTGTTCTTTTATTTTCCAAACTATCTTTTGTACTTAAAAAGAAAAAGAAAAAAAAGAGACTAATAAAAGTTTGTTCATGCTTGTTTAACAAATTTAAATTCCTAAGGTCCTTGAAAACATTGCATTTCATAAACATTGCATATCATTGTCATACCCCAAAATTTGCCCTCCATCTTCTCAAGATATTTCATACATTCATGCTCAATGATTCCTCAAGAGATGATCAGACAAACCCTCTCCTAGACAATCAACCCAAACTAGGGTTTGGTAATTCTCAGCTCCAGATGGACTTCCAACATCTCCAATGTTCATCATGCCTCCTCATATGCTTCAAAGATTCTCCATGTCAAGTTTCAAGCCTTACAAGTCAAGATTGCTCGCATAATTGCTCGATGGTTGAAAATCATTGTATTGGACAAAAGTCAACTGTGGTCAACATACAACAAACTTCATAATTTTTGTCAACATCCTCATTTTGAAGTTACATTCATCATTTGATCAAGGGTTGATCATGATTCATCAAGAAAACTCAAGATTTGCTCAAAAGTCCAACTTTCTAAATTAGGGTTTCTAGGTGAAAAGTCAATCGAACTTTGACCGATCATAACTTCTTCATACTTTATCGAAATTTTCCACCACCTCTTGTTTTGAAGGAAATTCAATTCTCTACAACTTCATGTCTCACAAGAATGTCCAAAAATGCTTCATTTGAGAGGTATGGCCCAAAACATTACAGTCATTTTCAAAGTCAACAAAAGTCAACATTTTGTTTTGAGGATATATTGAGCATGGAAACTCCAATTGATATGAGACCAAAAAGGTTGGTTATAGGACTCTTAGAGCTTTCCAAAAAGTCCAAGAACACTCAAAAATGTGGAAAATTGATCAAGATACACCATTCAGAAGTTGGGCAATTTTGGACAATTGCACAAAAGGACATTTTGGTCAAATGCAAAATTTTCCAAATGGGCCTAAAATCTTTGGTCCAAACTTGTTCATGACATTATTTTTGACCCATAAATGCTTAATATGGTAATTTTCTATTTTTATGATTTATCTTTGAATTTTAAAACATTTAATTCAAAATTAAATCATATAAAATATGAAAATAAGATATTTTTTCAAATGGATTGATTTATATCTTACTTGAGGTCCAAGATAGCCCACCAAGCATACCAATTTCGTGATAGCATGATATGGAAAAAAATCAAATTTTTAAGGAAATTTGATTTTATTTGAATGAGAAATATTGCACATTGATTAACCAATCTTTTTCACTCTTTTTCTCTCTCAAATCCTCTATAAATACTCACTTATTGCCAAGCACAAGGAGGAAACCCTAGCTCAAAGCATAACCCTTATTCTTGCAAAAATTTCAAGAAACTTGAAAAATCGAATTTTGTTTTCCAAATCTCTCACCTCTTCCACCATCCAAACGTGCTCGTAAGTATGAGTAAGAACACACCTTTATCATTGATCAAAGCAAGCCAAATCGTGCCATATACATTCATACATATTTGAATTTTTCTTGAAATTGCATTTTACTATTCTCGTGCTTTAATCGCTTCTAATGGTTTGAATGTGTTCATGAGGTTCTACTTGACCGATCCGGGCAATCGTTTGAGAGGTTGAACGCCAAAATCATGTATTGCCATGTTTAGGGTTTCTGAGTCAAGCTCGAACCGCCCAGAAGGCCGATTCAGTCAAAACCGATGCCACCAATGGACTCATAAGGTCCGATTTAGGTGGACAAGGTCTTCTTTTTTCCTTTTATTCGCGTTATTTTGCAGATTTGAACATCCTCCTCGTCGGAGAAGACGACCGGAGCTAGGGCCCGGCCGCTGACGCTGGCTTGACCGTGGTATGCGTATGCAATGGCGCTCGATTCGCTCTCTTTCCAACTGGACCCCACGCGAGCTGACTGTGTTTCAAATATTCCCATGACGCGTCATCATTCATATGTTATTGATTTCTACTTTCCCAACACCAAACGCCACTTGGCCTAGTGGTAAAGACGCTGCCTGTTCAAAGATCCTCTCCAGGGTCATCAGTTCGAGCCAGCCTGGGACCTGGTTTTGTT
This sequence comes from Vicia sativa, assembly GCA_021764765.1. NCBI lineage: Eukaryota > Viridiplantae > Streptophyta > Magnoliopsida > Fabales > Fabaceae > Vicia > Vicia sativa. Next base: position 39,681,577 of record CM038794.1, read on the forward strand.
TTCTTTCTCCAAACTCAAACTATTTTCTTATTTTTCCTATTTTCTTATTTATTTAGTATTTTTGCATCATTTTAATTCTTTTCATATTTTTAGTTCATGCATTAAAAATCATCAAAATATTTTTTCCTTTTGCATTTATTTCCAGAAAATACTTATTTAATTTATAAAATTAAAAAATATAATTTTGCATGCATATTTATTTTTATTCATAATTTAGCATTTAAATCAATTTTAATTAGTTTTAAATTATTAAATTGCATCCAAAAAAATCCCAAAAAATTATTTTAGCATATTAATGTTGTTTCCAGCATGTCATATTTTTCTCATTCAAAGATTTGCATTTTTACTAATATTTTTCTCTTATTCAATTTCATCGTATTTTCCGATTTTTTATCTTTTCAAAGTTATTCCGCTTCGCATTTCTTTTTCGCTTTCATTTTTTCCAATTATGTAACTGCTCATGGAAGTAATAGTTTAAATTAGGTTTTATTTTCCGAAGTTTAAATTATGTATCCGCCTAAAGCCATGTAATAGCGTAGGACATTTATCTTTCCGCATCTTTACATTCCGCATTTTAATTTCCGCACCCTATAAATTGCTAGTAACTAGGCGTGTATGGCAAGATAATAATCAACATAGCTCACTAATTTTCAAGATAAAATATCTGAATCAACACACTCTTTTTCACACCTGTACCCCTTAGGGTAATTCTCTCTCGTTGCCTTACGAATTCAAATGGTCAAGTCCCTCGAACGTAGAGGTATTCTAGCACCGTTGCCTTCAAACAAATCATCATAGTCCCTTCGATACGAAGATCATAAGACCCACGATGTCGCCTCCGAATACATGATCTTGACCCTCGATTGTCGCCTACGAAAAAATGATGATAGTCCCTTCGAATGTGCTAGGATACTTCCTACAAGTTGCCTTCTATGACCATCCGATGTCCCTTCGAATGTCCCTTCTACATCCAACAAATAGAGTTACCTACCAACTAATGGTATGGATAGCGCTATTCTAAATGAACGTAAAATAATGCACGAAAACGACCAATTCTGAGTAGGTAATAAGACTTTTAGTTGCTTGCTCTATCAAAATACTTTTCACACCTCACACTTTTGTCAAAGTTCAAACTCTTTTCAAAAACAAAACATTTCCGAACACTTTGTATACATTCCTACATGAATCATTACAAAGTCAAAGCGAAATGTCTTTTCAAAACATTTTCAAACACACGTAAAGCACAATTTTAAAGTGATCTAGAGCAACTAAGAGCCTGAGATAACTACGGATGGAAAGGGTGCTAATACCTTCCCTTTTCATAACCTTCTCCTTACTCGTAATCTAACGGAGGTCTTTTTCAGTACTTTTACCTTCCCTTAATTGGATAAAAATAAAAGTCGGTGGCGACTCTTGCTATCCGCACATTTGTGATACAAAACACTAACAAGTCACCACCGTGTTACGAATCGGCGACTGGGAGACACCCTAAAGAGAGAGTACCTTAGGGATTTCTAGATCACTTTTATCGCTTTTGTTTGAATTGCTTGCTTTATCTTTAAGGGTTGCTTGGGTATTATATTTGTGGGGATCCTACACCCGATCCGGTTTCCTTTAGGTAAGTAGCAATAAATCGTCATGATCGTTAGACGATATCAAAATGGTCAACATGATGGCTACGTTAGTGTGACACTTTGGATGTCCCGATACTTCATTTCCAAGTTGAGGATAGTATTTGGCTTCGTGGTGTCATCAAGCACTAACTAAACTTTTAGAACCTTAATTGACCCATCTTGGCCATTAGAAGGTAGTGAGATGGCCGGCTTTGGTGTAGACCGAGGTTGGTTGATACCGATACTACGCCATTGAGATCGACTTTGGGATATTTTCGTCGACCACTTGGAAGTCGATTGAAATAAACGCCTACGAGAAAGATCAATGATGTGAGATTCCTAAACCCGTTACTATTATAGGACAGATTAACCAACTCAAACTTTTGGGGTAATCACCTATACCTCTTGCAAGCCTTAAACCTAGGCTCATTGTGTGAATTGTTTGTGTGCCAAACATGACATCATGACATCATTTGCATTGCATATCATTTCTAACTATTTCAAGGACCTAGGATTTATCTTTGCCTGCTTTGTAGGAATTATGGCTTCTAGAAAGACTATCCGAATCAACTTCATGGGTATACCTTCTCAACTCAAAGAATTGGTTTCTAAAATTCCGACCATGCTCGCTCATCAAAAGACATGGTTATCTCGCTTGATTTGGTTATCTCCGGTTTTGAAGAAGATATGATGCATGTCCTATTTCAGCTTCTTTGATCCAAACACCATTGCTTTACATTCCCAGATTATCGCTGGTTCCTACCTTGGAAGAGTTCTCTGTTACTTGGGATACCTATTCTTGACCAAATGCCATTCACCGGTCTAGAAAAGGTTCCTAGGTACGAAGACATTGCATCAGCCTTACATCTTAAGCGCCCAGACATTGAAGCCAATTGGGAAACCAGAAGTGGAGTTAAGGGTTTACTTTCTAAGTTCTTGATTAAGAAAGCCCGAGAATTCCTCAAGGTTATGAGTTTCCATGCATTCGAAGACATTGTAGCCTTGCTAATCTACGGTTTGGTTCTATTTCCTAACTCGGATCAATTCATAGATGTCAACGCTATCAAGTTGTTTCACCCGTAATCCCTGCCTACTTTACTTGGAGACATCCCGCATTCTCTCCATACTGCATACTACTAAAAGACAAGGAACTCTCATGTGTTGTATACCGTTACTTTCTGTGTGGTTTATTTCGCACCTTCCTCCATCGCTTTGAAGAACGAGTAAAGGATGAAGTGGTCTCAAAGGTTAATGTCACCTCTCATTCCGATATCCGTTGGAATCTTTTCTCTCAAAAGGATTTCAACTTCATTGAGCTGCCAGGAGAATTCCTAATGTACCACTACTTGGTATAAGGGAGGTATTACTACAACCCTTCTCTAGCTCTACGCCGCTTGGTTTTGCTCGAAGAGATGGCCCACATGATATGCTTCTCAAGGATATTGTGTTCGATTACAATCACGATCTCCGCATTACCGATTTAAGGTTCATACACGGGGCATGGTAAAGAAGATCGATACCAAGACTTTGGGGCACCAAAACTCCATTCCTTGGGAACCTTACCTCAAATGGGTGCGAGCTCGAGCTCAAAACCTCATGATGCCATTCACGCCTGTTTTACCAGTAATTATGGAACCTGCTGCTATAGGTGACTGTCATACCCCAAAATTTGCCCTCCATCTACTCAAGAGATTTTATACATCCATACTCAAGGATTCCTCAAGAGTTGATCAGACAAACTCTCTCCTAGACAATCGACCCAAACTAGGGTTTGTTATCTCTCAAGTCAAGATGGATTTCCAACATCTCCAATGACCTTCATGCCTCCTCATATGCTTCAAAGATTCTCCATGTCAAGTTTCAAGCCTCACAAGTCAAGTTTCCGCATAATTGTTCGATGGTTGAAAATCGGTGTATTGGACAAAAAGTCAATCGTGGTCAACATACAATAAAACTTCGATTTTTGGTCAACATCCTCATTTTGAAGTTACATTCATCATTTGATCAAGGGTTGATCATGATTCATCAAGAAAACTCAAGATTTGCCCAAAAGTCAAACTTTCTAAATTAGGGTTTCTAGATGAAAAGTCAACTGAACTTTGACTGATCATAACTTTCTCATACTTTCTCGTAAATTTTTCCACCACCTCTTGTTTTGAAGGAAATTCAATTTCTACAACTTCATGTCTCACAAGAATGTCCAAAAATGCTTCATTTGAGAGGTATAGCTCAAAACATTACGTGTCATTTTCAAAGTCAACAAAAGTCAACTTTTGTTTTGAAGATATTTTGAGCATGGTAACTCCAATTGAGATGAGACCAAAGACATTGGTTAGAGGACTTAGAGCTTTCTAAAAGCCCAAGAACACTCAAAATGTGGAAAATTGACCAAGATACACTATTCAAGTTGGGGAATTTTGGACAATTGCACAAAAGGACATATTGGTCAAATTGCAAAATTTTCCAAATGGGCCTATAATCTTTGATCCAAACTTGTTCATGATGCTATTCTTGACCCATAAATGTTGGCCTTGGTTATTTTCTATTTTTATGATTTATATTTGAATTTTATAACATTTAATTCAAAAATAAATTATACAAAATATGAAAATTAAACATTTTTCTCAAAAGGAATGATTTTATATCTTTCTAAATGTCCAAGAAGGCCCATGACCCTTACCAAATTCGTGATAGCCTTGAATTCATGAGAAAATCATATTTTTCAATATTTGATTTTATTTTAAATGGAAATATTTGCACATTCAAGAAGCAATCTTTTTCACCTTTGCCATCCAAATTTCTTCTATAAATTGCCAAGAATACACACAAGCCTGAGGACGAAACCCTAGCTCAAGCCAAACCCTTATTTTGTCAAAATTTTCCAAGAATCTTTGAAATTCGAATTTCAATTTCCAGCAGGTTCCAGCCTCCAAACATCATTCCATCGTGCTCAGGAGGTAAGTTTGAGTAAGTACACACTCACTCCATGGTTTAAAACAAGCCGGATCGATGCGTACATGATCATACATATCTCAAACTTTTGATTTTTGCATTTTATTGTTCTCATGTGTTTCCATTGAATCTAATGCTTTTATTGTGTTCATGAGGTTCCACCGGATCGATCCGGTAGTCGCTTGAGAGGTTGGACGTTAGAATCGCTCGCCATACTTAGGTTTCCAACTCATAAGCTTCGAACTGGCTTGTAGGGACATTTTTAGGGCAAACTGATATCACCATTGAATTCAGGAGGTCTGGTTTAGGGGGACAAGGTCCTTCTTTCTCTTTTATTTCGCGTGTTTTGCAGGTTTTCAAAATCTCCTCATCGGAGAAGACGACCGAGCTAGGCTCCGGCCGCTGAATTAGTTGACCGGCGAGGAAGTGGCGGGCGGTGAAGATGCGCCCGATTCGCCTCGTCAGAAGTCAAGGGACCCCACCATGCCGATTGTGCTTTGACTCCACCCGATGACGACGCTGTAGCTCATGGTTGCACGCTGCTCCATAACATCCAATGCGTGGCGTAGTGGTAATGACAAGTGAACTCGAAGTTTTCACCTCATGGTCCTCTGCTCGATCCACACAGAATCCAGCTTTTGCTTCTTTTTTCCAAAACTCACCTTTTTTCCATATATTTTCTTATTTTCTCATATTTTTTTATTATCTTAATATTTTTTGCATTATTCTAATTTATCTTCACAATTTTATTTCTGCATTAAAAAATTACAAAAATATAATTTTCTTTTCACATTACTTTTCTAAAAACCTTTATTTTATTTAATAAATTAAAAAATATAATTTTTGCATGCATATTTATTTTATTTTTATTTTTGCATCTAAATCATTATAAATTGCATTTTAATTACCAAATCTTTTCCAAAAAATCCCAAAAAATTATTTTAACTTATTTATCTTATTTCCAGCATGCATAAATTTTCTCATATTAAAAATTGCATTTTTCTAACATTTTTCTTATTTCAATTTCATCATATTTCCCGATTTTCTTATTCTTTCACAGGTTGCTCCGATTCGGACGTTTTTTCTCTTATCATTCTATTTTTCCAATAATGTAATTGTTCATGGGTTGTAATAGTTAATTAGGCTTTTATTTTCCGCATTTTCTGATTATGTATCTGCCCCAAAGCCATGTAATAGCGTAGGTTTACCTTTCCGCATTTTACATTCCGCATTTTACTTTCCGCACCCTTATCAATTGTTAGTAATTAGGCGGTATGGCAAGATAATAATTGGACATAGCTCACACTAATTCCAAGATAAAATATCTGAATTTGACACACTCTCACACACGCACCCCTTAGGTAATTCTCTCGATGCCTTTCGATTTCAAAATGGTCATGTCCTCGAACGTAGAGGTATTCTAGCACCGTTTCCAAACAAATCATCATAGTCCCTTCGATACAAAGATCATAGACCCACGACGTCGCCTCCAATACATGATCTTGACCTCGATTGTCGCCACGAAAATGATGATAGTCCCTTCGAATGTGCTAGGATACTTCCTACAAGTTGCTTTCGATGACCATCCGATGTCCCTTCGAATGTCCCGCTTACATCCAACGAATGGAGCTACCTACTAACTAATGGTATGGCTAGCGCTATTCTAAAGGAATGTAGAAGTACAACACAACCACCACTCGAGTGGGTAAATAAGTCTCTTAGTTGCTTGCTCTACCAAATGCTTTTCACACCACACACTCTTTTTCAAAGTTCAAATTCTTTTCAAAACGAAACATTTCCGAACACTTTGTATACACTCCTACATGAGTCATTACAAAGTCAAAGCGAAATGCCTTTTCAAAACATTTTTTGTCAAACACACAGAAAGCAATTTTAAAAAAGTGATCTAGAGCAACTAAGAGCCCAGAATAAACTCATGGATGAAAAGGGTGCTAATACCTTCCCTTTTCATAACCATTCTCCCAACTCGTAATCTAACGAAGGTCTTTTTCTGTTACTTTTACCTTCCCTTAATTGATAAAAATAAAAGTCGGTGGCGACTCTTGCTATCCGCACATTTGGATACAAAATCCTACAAAGTCAGCTCACCAGACATGTAATCAAGCGATCACTGGGATATCACCCAAAGAGAGAATTGCCTTAGGGATTTCTAGAGAACCTTTATTGCTTTTGTTTGACTTGTATGCTTTATCTTTAAGGGTTGCTTGGGTATTATATTGTTGGGGATCCTACACCGGATCCGGTTTCCTTTTAGGTAAGTAGCATTAGATCATCGCGACTGCTAGACGATAACTATGCGGTCAACATGATGGCTACGTTAGCGTGACACTTGGTTGCCCGATACTCTTCATTCCCAAGTTGAAGAAAGTATTTGGCTTCGTGGTGTCATCAAGCGCTAACTAAACTTTTAGAACCTTAATTGACCCATCTTGGCCATTAGAAGGTAGTGAGATGGCCGGCTTTGGTGTAGACCGAGGTTGGTTGATACCGATGCTACGCCATTGAGATCAGACTTTGGGACATTTTCGATCGACCACTTGGCCGTCGATTGAAATAAGCGCCACGAGAAAGATCTATGATATGAGATTCCTAGAACCCTACTATTATAGGACAGATGAACCAACTCAAACTTTTGGTGGGTAATCACCTATACCTCATGCAAGCCTTAACCATAGGCTCATTGTGTGAATTGTTGTGTGTGCTAAACGTGACATCATGACATCATTTGCATTGCATATCATTTCTAACTATTTCAAGGACCTAGGATTTATCTTTGCTTTGTTTTGTAGGGATTATGGCTTCTAGAAAGACTATCCGAATCAACTTCACGGGTATCCTTCTCACTCAAAGAATTGATTTCGTAAATTCCCACCATGCTCGCCATCAAAAGACATGGTTATCTACTTGACTTGGTTATCTCCGGTTTTGAAGAAGATATGATGCATGTCCTATTCCAGCTCTTTGATCCGAAACACCATTGCTTTACATTTCCATTATCATTGGTTCCTACCTTGAAGAGTTCTCTGCTACTGGGGTACCTATTCTTGACCAAATGCCATTCACCGTTTAGAAAAGGTCCCTAAGTTCAAGACATTGCATCCGCTTTACATCTTAAGCGCCGATATTGAAGCCAATTGGGAAACTAGAAGTGGAGTTAAGGGTTTACTTTCCAAGTTCCTAATTAAGAAAGCCCGAGAATTCCTCAAAGTTATGAGTTTCCATGCATTTGAGAACATTGTTGCCTTGCTAATTTATGGTTTGGTTCTATTCCCTAACTCGGATCAATTCATAGATGTCAATGCCATCAAGTTGTTTCTTACCCGCAATCCAGTGCCTACCTTACTTGGAGACATTCTACATTCTCTCCGCACTCGTACTACTAAGCGACAAGGAACTCTCATTTGTTGTGTCCAGTTACTTTCAAGGTGGTTTATTTCGCACCTTCCTCCATCAGTTTTGAAGAATGAACAAAGGTTGAGATGGTCTCAAAGATTGATGTCACTCTCTCATTCAGATATCCGTTGGAACCTTTCTCTCAAAAGGATTTCACATTCATCGAGCTGTGGAGAATTCCTAATGTACCACTACTTGGTATAAGGAGGTATTACAACCCTTCTCTAGCTCTACGCCGCTTGGTTTTGCTCAAGAGATGGTCCACATGATATGCTTCTCCAAGATATTGTGTTCGATTACAATCACGATCTCCGAATCACCGATTTAAGGTTTATACATGCTTGGGGCATGGTGAAGAAGACTGATACTAAGACTTTGGGGCACCCGAACTCCATTCCTTGGGAACCTTACCTCAAATGGGTGCGAGCTCGAGCTCAAACCTCATGATGCCATTCACTGCTCTACCAAGAATTATGGAACCGTTGCTATAGGTGACGACTTATACCCTCTCATCCCGACATGCCTACCGATTTTGAAGACTTGAAGAGATCCTGATTCAACTAAAGAAGAAAGGGATACCTTGAAGCTGCTATGCAAGCGAGAAGAAAGTTCTAGAGTTGACCAAGCTACTTCACGAGGAGCGAAACATCAACGCTACATCGGCACCAAGAGGAAGCCCATGGGAGACTTAGAGCTTTAGGATTTATTTGTTTTCTTTTATTGCTTTGAACTATCTCTTGTACTTAAAAAGAAAAGAATAATAATGAGAAGTACTAATAAATGTTTGTTCATTGCTTGTTTAACAAATTTAAATCTCTTAGGTCCTTGAAAACATTGCATTGCATCGCATAAACATTGCATATCATAGCATAACATTGCATCACGGTACATTGAGATTGGTTTTCTCATTTGCTCGCTATTTATTGAGGAGCGAAATGGCTCTTGAACAGATCACAAAGATATCCGTGCTCGAATGCCTGGGCCAGATGTTTCACGCCTTGGTCCAAGGCCAAGAAGATCCAAAAGCTCATCAACAAGAAGAAGAAGGTTGTTGGTCTCCTCAACATGGGTAGACGTTTCAAAGGGGGTCCTAAGGTGGTCAGCCGTATTGAGCTCTCTGAAGGAAGTGTCCATACCGAGGGGAGTACCAAGGGTGATGAAGGTGATCAGCGTGAGCCAAAGAAAGGAGGAGAGGACCAGTCTGATTATAGCCAACACTCTGAGGAAGATGATAAGTATAAACAACTTGAAGACCGTCTGAATGCTGTGGAAAATCTGAAGATGTCTGGGCTGAACTTTGATGATCTGAGTCTTGTTCCTGGTGTTGTGATTCCTCCCAAATTCAAAGTTCCTACTTTTGCCAAGTATGACGGCATGTCTTGCCCTAGCCTGCATTTGAAGTCCTATGTTCAGAAGATCAATCCCCACACTGATGACAGAAGGTTGTGGATGCACTATTTTCAAGAGAGTTTGTCTGGAACCCAGTTGGAATGGTATTATCAGCTAGAGAATGACCGCATCCGCATTTGGAGTGACTTAGCGATGCTTTCACATAAGTATGAGTATAATGTGAATTGACACCCACTGCATGCAACTACAAAGCATGTCTATGGGTCGTGACGAGAAGTTCAAGGAGTATGCTCAAGTGAGAGATTTAGTAGCAGAGTTCAACCACCCTTGTCCAATAGGGAGTTGGTTGATATGTTTATGGGAACACCGACAGTCCGCTCTTCAATCATCTCGATTGGAAATTCTTCATCCGATTCACCGAGTTGATATTGACAAAGCGAGCATTGAAGCGGTATCAAGAGTGGAAAGATTCATGTAGAGACATCTTCAATGTCTAAGAGATCCTTTGGTGCTAAGAAAGAAGCTAATGCTGTATGGTCGAAAAGCCGAGCCAAGACCGACCGTGCTCAATCTGTGGGGCCAGGATCTCCAATCCTACATCAAGACAACCTCACAGAGACAATACAGAGCGTAACGCGCCACGAAGACAGTTATTTAAGATCAACATGCCATTGTCGCAAGCCTTGCAACACATGTTGAAAGAGTGATAACCTTGAGGGATCCTCCTAATGTCAACACTTCCTCCAAGTACAATCCTAATGCTAATGTGCTTACCATTCCAACAGCCCTGTGACACGATAATCGACAATTGGGCTCAAAACAAGATTCGTGGATATGATCAAGCTAAGCATTGAGTTTGACCCTCCCGCTGAGACCAATGTGATCAACGCGCCTATGCCTAATCATGACAAAGGTTCCAATGTCACAGACGATACTTATGTTTTCAACATAGATGACTTGACCATCCCTCCGATGACCGTTAAGAAGAATTTGTTGCAAGCCGGTGTCAACCGTGATGCCCGAGGATTGTCGTTGGTGCCCATCCGCACCGATGGTTGTGCTTGGCGAGAAGACGGTTCAGTGCATGATGGATAACCGTGAGATACTATTTCGAAACCACCGCGCGTGTTGTGTGATGAAATGTCTAAGTTGAAGATCGACAATGCGAACGAAACTCAGATCATCTGTGGATACCTGGGGCAGCCAAGTGGAAAATATGATTACATGGTGAAGTACATCATTCCCGATAGTTACAAGATTCCTATTGAAGATGTTAAGGCGACCGGATGGGGACGATTTCCTTGAAGACTATGCCGATGTTAACACAATAAGGATTTCTTCACGATCCTCGTGCCTAGGGTGGCACCTCTCATCATTTCTTTCCAAGACCAGCCCATATTCCTCCGACAAGGCTATCCCTTGGAATTATGGAACCGATGTTTACTATCATGGTGTCAAGCAAGATCCTCTCGACAATTGAAGATCTTCGCTGAAGTTTCTGCTCTCGACATTGACAACATCACCTGATCAAGTAAGGTGACCCAACCGAAGGGTATTCTCCAGATCTCTCCTCCAAAGACACCGCGACTCCATTTCGCATTCCAGCTACTCAACCAATGTCCCTCACTAGAGGGAAAGAACCAAGAACTCATCCCCGCTCAACCGTAGTACCAAAGGAAGTTATCAAGACACCTCCAAACAAGAAATGGAGGAAATTCAAGATAATCAAGAAGAGTGACTACAATGTTGTGGAACAATGGGGATGACTGGCCCAAGATATCCATGCTTGCTTTGCTTTTGTGCTCCGAGGCTCATGCTAATGCCTTGGTGAAGTTTCAAGAATGCTCATGTGCCGCAAGACACTACCATCGACCAATTAAGTTTGTATTAGCCTGGCTGCCAACAACGGCCTAGGCTTCTCCGATGTCGATTTGACTCTTTAAAAGAAACATAACAAGGCCTTGCACATCTCTGAATGGGCATACTTATCTCATGTTTTGTTGACACCGTTCGCTCTCAATATCCTACTCAAGATCGCTGATCGGCTTAATGTCAAGGGTTTGTTCTCGAGACCCAGGACATTATCGTGAGAGCTTTTGATGGTTCTAAGCAAGATTGGAGAGCCTCGCTCACTTAAAGTCGGTTCCGCACTTTGATTCCACTTTCTTTGTCATGGACATCCGTCCCTTTATTCTTGCCTACTTGACGCCCTTGGATACATGGGCAAGGCCACCTCTACCCTACATCAAACTAAGTACCGTGAAAGGGAAAGTTGTTACAGTGTGGTGAAGAAGAGTATATGGTCACCATCTACACCATTCCGCACTCGAGATGGAGGGTGAATTCTTCGAGACTCCTTGTCAAGCTTTTGAGACAATACCCGAGTCATGCCTGCTGACTCTCCTTCCACTCCGGTTGCTAAAGTTCGCTTAGGATGGCCTCTTTGAAAGATGCTCAAGTCACTGAAGGAGGTAGTGCTATTTGGGGAGCCCCGATCTTCCTTTCAAATTTGACAAGATTGGTTTAGGCTTCACCATCAAGGGTCGAAGATGATACGCGAACGCATTGCCAACTTCCTTTCCGCATCGCCGTAGTGGAATCCATGCTATAGAAGCACGACAACGACTTCGACATCGCAAAGTGGATCTTCCCAACCTGCATCATGGGTCAAGAATTGGAAGACCAAGACGTCATACCAATCTCCTTTAGCCAGAGTAATTGCTTTTGTTTTGTTTTGCTTTTCGTATTTCTTTATGTTTGAACAATAAACTTTGAAAGCCTAGTGCCTTGCCCGGCATCATGGCTCGCTTATGAGGGTTATTATCTCGTGCTTATGATTTTCATTCAATAAATTGCTGGACTTTTGCATTCAATTGTGTTTTCTTTCTTTACTTTATCACCCCTTCAAAAGGCTATGTGTTCTTACACACACCCACGTGATACACCGCAATCACTCCGAATCTCGTTAATAACAAATGCGTTAGTGCTAAATATGACTTGATAATCCGATCTACCAAGCCAAGACGAAGTGAGGAAGATTGTGAAGTGCCGGAGAACTTGCGATACACAAGAAGAAGAGCGAGTTATACACCACATGAAGAGCAATTGAGGTTGTGAATTTGGGTACTAGCGAAGATGTAAAAGAGATCAAGATAAGAGCGGTCTTGAGAACAAAGTTAAAGAAAGGTTGGTTCAGATGCTACGAGACTATATTGAGGTTTTTGCTTGGTCATGAAGACATGCCCGGTTAGACATTGATATTGTGGTACAATCGATCACCAAAAAGAAGGTTTTCTCCTAAAGGAAATGTAGGTCTGCCGATGCGCCCGAGATGTCGAGAAAATCAAAGTCAAGTTATGAAGGCTTCAACTGGTTTCTAGTCAGCACTTCCTATCCCTGTGGTTGCTAATGTGGTACCCGTGCCCAAGAAAGATGGTAAGGTACGAATGTGTGGATTACAGAGATTTGAATAAAGCGAGTCCGAAAGACGATTTTCCACTTCCTCATATTGATGTTCTTGTTGACAACACCGCCAAAGATAAGGTTTTCTCCTTCATGGATGGTTTCTCCGCTATAATCGATCAAATGGCCTCAAGACATGGAGAAGACTACTTTGTTACACAACGGGCACTTTCACAAGGTTATGCTGCTCGGATCAAGAACGCAGCGCCACTTATCAGTGCTATGGTGACACATTGTTTCATGACATGATTCATCACGAGATAGAGGTCTCACGATTTATATGATAGCTCGATCACGATCAAGAAGAACATCTGATCATTTGCGTAAACTGCTTGGATGTGAAGAAGCATGCATCGACTTAATCCCAACAAGTGCACCTTTGAGTCGATCCGAAAACTCCTAGGGTTTGTAGTCGCGAAGAGGTATTGAAGTTGATCCCGCCAAGGTTAAAGCTATTCAAGAGATGCCACCCCGACCGGAAGGAAGTCGAGGTTTCGGGCCGATTAAACTACATTGCCGATTCATTGCACACTTAATCGCTACTTGTGAGCCAATCTTCAAGTTACTAAAGAAAGATCAAGTAGTGGAATGGAATGACGATTGCTGATCGCTTTTGACAAAATCAAGGAGTACCTAGTAATCCTCCCATCCCGATGTCACCACCAAGGAAGACCTCTTATCATGTACTTGACAAAGGTTAGAGAACTCAATGGGTGTGTGTGGGGCAACATGACGAGTCCGGTCGAAGAGCATGCAATATACTACTTTAGCAAAAGTTTACCGATCGTGAAACAAGATACTCACAGCTCGAGAAAACTTGCAACGCTTTGGCTGTCACGACTAAGACAAGATATGTTGACTCACACTACCTTGTTGATTTCTAAGATGGATCCGATAAAATACATCTTTGAGAAACCAGCCTCTCCTGAAGAATAGCAAGATGGCAAATGATCTTGACCGAATATGACATCCAAGATACTTCTTAAAGCGATCAAAGGAAGTGTAGCCCATTTGGCTCATCGTCAGATGACTATCACCATGCAGTTCAATTTCCAGATGAAGATGTTCTACTAGTTACGATCATGGGAACCAGCCCTGCACGAAGGACCTCGAACAAGGATTCCGATGGACTATGGTCTTTGATGGAGCCTCAAACACACTATGGCTAAGAAGATTTTGAGAACAGTTACTATTGGTCCACCATGGAAGCTCGATTGTCACCGCTTATGCTCGATCTTGTCACAAATGCCGACGATGCCGACAAAGTGCACGCACTCCAAAGACTTGAATGTTTTAACTTCTCCTTGGCCTTTGCAATTTGGGGCATTGACATGATTGAGAGAGATGCTCATGCCTTCCAATGGACATCGTCATCCTTGTGGCAATTGATTACTTTACCAAGTTAGTAGAATCAGTATGCATCTCATAATAAGAATGTAGTGGCTCGATTCATCAAGCATAATCTTATCTGTCGGTATGGCACTCGAAGGATTATCACGATAACGGTTCCAATCTCAACAACAAGATGATCATCGAACTCGCACGCAGCTCGAGATCAAGCATCACACCATCTCCTTACCGCCTAAGATGAATGGCGCAGTGGAAGCCGCCAACAAGAACATTAAGAAGATTATATGAAATGATGGACTTTACAAAGATTGGCATGAGATGTTACCATTTGCTCTTCATGGTTATCGCACCACAAGACGTAACATCCGTGGGCAACCCTTTTCTCTCAGACACGTATGGAAGCCGCCTTACCCATCGAGGTTCGATACCCTCAACCGTAGTCCTCCGTGAGGCAGAGTTAAGTTAAGACGATCGGGTTCGTAATCGCCTTTGATCGATTAACTTGATTGATGAGAACGACGATCCATCCGCCATGGATGATTTATCGTAAACGAATGATCGAGCGCTAACAAGAAGGTCAAGCACCGAGTCTACCAAGTCGGTGATCTAGTAGTCAAGCGCATCATTCTTCCACCACAGATCCTGTGGGCAAATGGACTCCCACCTATGAGGGACCATTTGTAGTCACAGATTTTCCAAGGAGCTATGATACTTAGCACCATGGATGGTGAAGACTTCCACACCCCGTGAACGCAGACATAGTCAAAAATACTACGGATAAAGAGACCCGCTAGGTCCATTTGAGCCTAGCAAAAATACATCCTCATGTAACCAAAAGGTTCTGGGCAAAAATTAAGGATATAAAACATGTACACCCGGCAAGTCGAAACCCGAAAAGGCGGCTTGGGCAAAAAAGGGTATCCCGTAGACTCAAAACCCGAAGGGCGGTCTAGGCAAAGTTAGATTTAAGCTGCACGACTATGTCTCTTCTAGATCATCCGCCTGCATACTACTATCAAAGATTCAAGATTCAAAATGGAAGATCGTCTACTCACTTTCTACCCATGTGAAGGAGATGAGATAGTCAAATATATGAGTACTAGCATAGTGGGACTTAACTAGATTGTTTCCGTATAGCTTTTACCTTCTTGTGTACAAAACTACTTGGCCATACGCCCACCTTTCAAAAAAAATATATATATGCCTTCTTTCTCTTTACAATTTCATTGTTGTTATTTGCAATAAGTCCAACGCTTGCTTTGAATGACTATACGATTTGACAATAAGAATCATCACAAACATACGAAAAGTGAAATATGCAAAAGTACTTACTACAGTTCCAGTGAATTGGATGACGCACGAAAGTCAACGAATAGTTCCCCACAGCATAAAGGTGTCACCCACAACACACCTTCCTGGAGCGAGGAATCCACGAGCAGCAATTCCACTCAATCGAGCAACCACATCGCCTCTAAGCAGAACACCTCATCCCCAAATAAGGTATTCATCCCTACCTGACGGTCTCAATCCTTCCCTTCTCCCTGTAGCGTGATCCAGACTCAAGCTTGGTCGATAGTGCACTGAGAAGCATACACCTTTATTCTCCAAATTGATTACAACGGACTCTAGACTCTTCAAGCCCGGTCTCAAGAACCATCAAATACTCTCCGAGATCTACACTGGAATCTCCAAGAGAGCTGCCCTTAAATTTCTTAGCGTGATCTACAAGGTCCCCGACAGATCGCCTCCCGCACTCTCCTCAAGAGGTTCTATATGAGATCTCCGACAACGAGCCTCTCAAATCTCTACCCACAACAAACGCCTAGGCCCAAGACTTGGTCGATAGTGCATCGAGGAATCCAAGATATCTTTCTTCTCCTTCAAGCTGGTGGTTCTCACCTACTAATTCCCCAGCAGAGTTAGAAATCTTCAAATATCCGCAGATCTTCTTCAAGATGGATATGTTTTGAAATATCACAGATTCTATCATTCATACATTTCTCATAAAGTCATAATTCATGCATATGTCATTCATATACACGCCATGCATCATACTTTGATAAGACTAACAAATATTCTATCGAAGATTTTCTTTGTTTTCCAAACAGTAATAGTCCGCTCTCGACTTGAACAAAGTCCAGGATTAAGCCCGAGCCGACGGGAAAACTATCTAAAAGACCGCCGCAAACAGTCCGTGATTAAGCCCCAACCGACCGGAAAACTATCCGAAGACCACCTGTTATCCTCCGAACAAAATGATCAACAATTCGGCACAACAGGAAGCTATCCACATTTCGCCAACTACATCTCCCAGTAATCGGCATCAAGATTTACTCGATTATCAATACGCCACTACAGAGTCTAGCGTATTTACCCGCTTGCCTCGATGGC